>VWYK01034631.1:324097-424788 GCA_013399775.1 Semnornis frantzii
AAAAAAAAAAAAAAAAAAAAAAAAAAGGCTACTAAGCTCTGGCTCCTGAAAGCAAGTTTCAGGGAATTCACTGGAGGGACTATTTGCATGAGAATTGCTCATTATCAGCAGACTGAGACTGCCAGGGGTCCCTTACCCTAAAAAAAAACAGTTAGAAAAGCAGGCTGGGGGAGGAATTAAGACTAAACTTCTTAGCATCTTAATAAATAAAAGGAGAAGATGGTTGAGGTGAACAACCAGAGCCAAGGTGTGTCACCCGGGAGGCAGGCAGGAGTCTGCAATTCTCCTGCAGAGGATGCTGGCACCTCCAGCTGCAGAACCACCTGCCTGCCTGGTCTGCCTTTGGGGGGAACTCAGCAGGAACCCAAACTCACAGCCTAGGAGAATAGCAGCGAGCTGAAAGGGCCTCAGACTCCCAGAGACAGTGTGAGGCAGCAGAGCAGGGCAGAAGAGGAGATGCTCCAGCTGCAAAGCCACCAGCTCCTGCGCTCCGCTGCAGCGTCGCTCCCAGCTCTTGGCACACACAGGAAGGCAGAGCACTGGCACTTTATACAGGACCCCAAACAAAGTAGGGCAGTCTGCAGCTCCCAGCCCTGAGGGACACAGGACAGCTGACAGGACTAACCAACCACTGCCTGGGAGCAGAGGTCAAGCCTGCTGCTGCTGTCAGAGGGCTCCTGCGCGGCAGCCTGGCTCTGCTCAAGGCTTGCCACCAAAAAAATGGTTCTTCTCTCCCTCCCCTTCTGTCCTGCGTGAGGCAGTGGTTTGAAGTCTGCCTACTGCTTGCAGATCTTTCCAAAACAAAGGCCAGGAAAGGTGAGTGCTGAGTTGCTGTGAACACCCAAAGCTAGCAAAGGCATGAGGCACACAGAACTGTCCCTCAGGAACAGCAACAGGATGGGCTTTCCAGCTCACTGCCAGAAGCCACTGTCAGAACTCACGGCCTTTTCCACCACAGGAAGCTCAGGGAAGGGAACCCCCAACCCAAGACTATCTGAGCATTGACCAGGGCCATTAGCTGCTGCTACTTGCCCCCTCAGTCTCTTCAGACAGCCCTAAGAACCCAGTCACACCTTGAGCTCCCCTGCCTGGGGCCTGGCTGTGCTGCAGGACACAGGCTGTGAGGCACCCCAGGATCTGCCTTGGCTGGTTCACCATCCCTGAGCCATGCTGCCTGGATCAGGGTTATATTTGGAATTGGCTCCCATTCCTTCACCATCCAACACTTGGAGGCAAATTTAAGGCTTTGGGGAGCTCACAACTTAGAGTCAATTTTACCTCCTGCAAATCACAGGTAGAACTCTCTGAAGATAAAAACGCCCCAGAGCCAGGCAGACTGCAGTGGGGAAGGCTCCCACCTTGAGCTCTCATCCACTCACTGTGGCTGTACGTGCCCAGGAGAAACAGTGCTGCAGAGCCAAGCTACGTCACAGCTGCAGCTCTGGATGCTTTCCAGCCAACCTCCAGACTGACCTCCACCCCGAAGAGCCACAGCCACAGGCAGAGGAGCACATGGCTGGATGGTGCAGCTCCATCCCACAGTCCTGGTGGTCTGTTGGCTCACTGACGTGCAGGCTCCTAGCAGCTGCTTGTGCCCCTTCAGTACTCAGTGCAGCAGCCTGCACCACTCAGGATGGAGTGCCTACAGTGTCCACTGGCATGGGCAGACACAGCCAGCTGCTGCTGCCCAGCCTCCTGCACCACAAAGCACTCTGGCTCCATGGTGTGAAGCTCAAGAACCTACCTAGCTACATCCATGCTACTGGAGAAAAGGCTTGGTTGAACCACAGAGCTTCTGTGCAGGGGCTCATGTCAGGAGCCCCAGTGCCACTGCTCACACTTCCGTTTTCTCACTGCAATACCTTGAAGACTCTCCCATCCTCTCCCAGCACACCTACACCTACAGCACAGGCCTGTGAAGACCCACCCAGCTTCACACAGTGTGCTGCAAAGGGTGCCTAAGGTCCCTAGCTGCACCTGAGTAAAAGCTTTCCTTAAAGCTTTGTAGCTGTAGGTGAGGGGCTGCACAGCTCTGGTACCTGCAGAACAGGCACTGCAGGCACAGCTCTCACACCTGTTACACATGCTGGGGGAGCAGATTTCTTCTGTCTGTAAGTCAGGTGGGTGAAGATCGAGGAGCTGCCTTTCTGCTTTCTCAGCAGAACAGAAGCTAAGCTGTTGTGACTCCTGGGAGCAAATCTGTTCACATCAATACACTCATCTAAGCACAGGCTGTGGAGCTGGGCACTAAAGCCCCACAGAACAAAGTCTTCATAAGGATCTCAAGTTTGCTGCCAGAGATCTAAACAAGCACCATTATGAAATGGCTTTGTGCTGGGTAAACACCAGGGGAAGGAGTGGCCAGGAGGGGCAAGTGAGCTGTGGGGACAAACAGGAAAGCTCAGGCAAATGTCTGTGCGGGGAGAGCTTTTCTCCAAAGTGAGCTCTGCAGGTGAAGCTGAGGATGAATTTCTCCTGTGTCCACACTTTCAGCATCTCGACCTTCTCTTTCCAGCCACGAGCTGCTGCTCAGGCTCTGACACAGCACTCTGGGTTCTGTGTATCACCGCACAAGCTTGGGCCCCAAGCCACACTGGCTGCTTTGACCAGCTTGTTCCAGTTGTTTGCTCTGTGTGAAGTGGGGTGTTAGGGTCCAGCTGCCAGCCTGCCTGCTTTGTGCTTGGAGAGTTGTGGCTTTTACAGCCACGCTTAACACCAGAGTCAGGGAAGGAAGGGCTGATTGTGCCCTCTTCCATCAACCCCTTTCTTTGCTTTTCCTAAAGAATTAGTAAAAAGAGACCATCTAAAAACTGGTATCAATAGATTGATATCCTTCAGGGAACCTGATGAAATGTGCTTAGCAGGCTGACAGGATGTCCCCAGCAGGCAGGCAAGGCAGCCTCTGGCTTTCTGATTGTGCACAGCACAGTCTGAGTTCATAGGCATGACGGCAAATTTTGCTTGCACTGAAGAACCCTCCAAAGGGAGCCAAGAGAAATCTCCAGACAGCAGAAAAAGGCACCTAAGAGTAAACTGATAAGTTCAGGTGGCATGCCACAGTCTTGGTCAAGGGGACACGGCTGGCTACAGCTGGAGCTCACAACACACAAACTCTGGGAATCCAGCATACACCTCTCATATCCTTCGACAGGAACATTGCTGAGTGGAGGAAAACATGCACAGGAAATCAGCTGATGGTGGGGAGAGGGCAGTCGTGTAACAGGTCTTCTGCCCCAGCTCTCTGTCAGCCAGCCTGGCTAGTAGTGGTGCTGGTATGCAGCTGCTGGGGCTGAGCCATTCTCGATGTGCTTCAGGTGACAAGAGTGGCACAGCAGGTGCTCATCCAGCGGGTAGCAGCGGTGCCCGTCCTCGTCGTTCAGCTCCATCCCACAGTCCTGCAACGAGAGAGGACGAGGTGCTCATCTTCCAGACTCACCTGGGGGCTGCCTCCCAGAAAGGAGATTTTGTGACAAGGACAGAAAGCAGCCAGCCAACAGCTCCTTCCTACAAGTCCAACATGCCCCAGCAGAAGGAAAGCAGATTTCAAGGGGCAGCTGGGTACAGCTTTAATGAATAAGCTTTGCCCTGTGTACTGCAAACGTGCTCCTCTCTCCTCACACTCTCAGGTAGGACTCAGCTCTTTTCATGCACTGCAGCTATGTTGACCTGAAACCAGCCTGCTGACTCAGGGCCTCTTCACCCTTGTGAGCACAGCCAGAGAAGACAGCTACTTACTTTCATTCACAGTGTAGAAAAGTCAGGGCTCTGCGGGAGGCCCTGCACGGACACCAAACAGCTTTAAACAACTCGAAATCAGATACACTACTGCAATCTGGAGCTGGAGGCAGCTGAAAGCAGCAGCAGCACCACAGCAAGTCACCATCTTCCTTCATTAGCAAATCAACTGCCAGGTCTATCAGCGAGCATTAACTCTTTGCCCATAGCTTGACAAACAGCAAAGGAAATCACAGCTGGGACACTGCTGCACAAACTTTTGTCCTCACGCTGGAAATTCCTCAGCCACTGATAAAAACAGTCACATGATGCAAGGTTTGAACTGTCACTGGTTCTGAGATGGAAAGAACTCTCCTCCCTTCCACTGGCAGTAGGTTTTGAGTTCTCTCCATCTCAAAACCAGTGACAGTTATCACTCCTGAGGAAGCTGCTGACCTACCTCACAGCGATAGCATTCCACGTGGTAGTCCTTGTCCATGGACACAACCCGAATGGTCTCATCAGAGCCCTGCAAGCATCCAAGCAAAAGAGAGGTGAGAAAGGACTGCAGGATGTGCACTCTGCAGATGGCCTCTGCTCCAACGTGCTGCTGCACTTACTGCCACAGCAAAGCTTCCCCAACAGCTGCTGCAGACATCCTCTGCAAGGCAAGAGCAAAGCAAAGCCCTCTCTATGTGTCACATCTACTTCAAACCACACACTCATGGTTTACTAATTTCAACAGATCACATTTCTTGCCATTTTTAATGGATTTTGCCCAGGATTCATCTTCTCCAAGTGTAAAAGCAAGTTAGTCCAAGAGGGACCAAAGAGAGGGCCTTCATGAGTGGCACCAGCATTTACTGCCGTGAAGGAGAGGCATCCTGAACACACAGCCAGCAGCAGTGTGATCCTCAGAGACCAAAAACCAGCCTGGCCCTGGGGTCCCACAGGGGTCAGTACTAGGACCAGCTCTGTTCAATATACTCACCAATGACCTGACTGAGGGCACAGAGGGCACTGTCAGCAAGTTTGCTGATGACACCAAGCTGGGTGGAGTGGCTGCCACACCAGAGGCTGTGCTGCCATTCAGCCAGTCCTGGACAGGCTGGAGGGGTGGGCAGGAAGAAATTCAATTAAATTCAACAAGGGCAAGTGTAGAGTCTGGCACCTGGGAAAGAACAACCCCAGGGAGCAGGACAGTTTGGGACCGATCTGTTGGAAGGCAGTGAAGGGGAAAAGGATCTGGGGGTCCTAGCTGATGAGAGGGTGACCATGAGCCAGCAATGTGCATTCATGGCCAGGAGGGGCAATGCCATTCTGGGGTGGATTAAAATGGCTGTGGTTAGTAGGTCAAGAGAGGTTTCTCCTGCCCCTCTACTCTGCCCTGGTGAGGCCACATCTGGAGTCCTGTGTCCAGTTCTGGGCCCCCCAGTTCAAGAGGGACATAGAACTGCTGGAGAGAGTGCAGCACAGAGCCACAAAGATGCTGAAGGGAATGGAACAGCTCTGTTAGGAGGAGAGCCTGAGGGAGCTGGGGCTGTGCTGCTGGGAGAGGAGGAGACTGAGAGGTGACCTCAGCAATGGTTATAAATGTGTAAAGGTGAGGGCCAGGAGGCTGGAGCCAGGCTCTGCTGGGTGATGCCTGAAGACAGGACAAGGGGCACTGGGTGGAAGCTGAGGCAGAGGAAGTTTCATTTAGACATGAGAAGGAATTTTTTCCCTGCAAGGGTGACAGAACCCTGGAACAGGCTGCTCGGGGGGGTTGTGGAGTCTCCCTCTCTGGAGATATTCAAAACCCATCTGGATGTGTTCCTCTGTGGTCTGGTATAGGACATCTTGCTCTGGCAGGGAGGTTGGACTGGATGAGCTTTGGAGGTCCCTTCCAGCCCCTGACATTCTGATTCTATGATTCTAAGAGTAAGTTTCATTAGCAAGTACAAGAAAGGTCAGATCTCAGGACCAGGATATCAGCGTAGGCCCAAAGGCTGCACTCTGGAGGAAGGGATCATCTCTCCCCATCCACAAGCACATCTGCCTTGGCACAGGGTCAAGTGCAAAATAAAGCAAGACCTAAGCCATGACAGTCCCCACCCTGAGGGACATGAGATCAAAGGCTCTCACCTCGGAGGGCAGAATGGGAAGTCCACAGGCTGCACACTTCGGAGCTAAGACTCTGGAAGAGCAAGGAGAAATTGAAGGCAAGTTACAGACTGACACAAAAGGAGGTCCTGGGTGCTCTCAGCACTAAGATGAAAGGCTGCAGCTGCCAATAACTTATCCACAAGAAAGCTCTGTACCCCAAGATCATTAACTCATTTTAGCATTGACTGCAAGCAATGCTTGGCAAAAAGAGATCTTGTCTTTTACACTTGGTGCCAGAGAAACCAAAACCCACTGTACAGTTCTTGGCTGTTACTGAGAGATCTGGAAGAGAGAACAGGGAGAAACTGAGCAGAACTGTCCCCAGAAAAGCATCCCCAGATCAAAAAAAAAAAAAAAAAAAAAAAAAAAAAAAAAAAAAAAAATCTCCATCAGCCCTGGGGCAGGAAAGGTCCTGAGAACACACCATGGGACTGCATGGCTCCTTGCAGCAGGGAACAGAAATTCAGTTGCTAGGAAATAGTGGCACGTGGAGACAGTTCCACAGCAGGCACAGCACAAGACAGCTCCAGGGGCTGCATGAGCAGCACTTGGCACTCTGCCTGCCAGGAGAACACTTGCACTGTGTGCAGGTCCAAGTCACCAGCCAGGGGCATAGCCATGTGACAAGTGATTTTGCCACAGGATTTGTCGGCTGCTAATCGGAGCTGGATGAATGCTTTGCTCTGCAGGCCTGGTGGTGACTCTTCAGAAGGCAAACTCAGCCCCTCCACTGCTCAAAAAGTAACTCAGGTTGATTTCCACAGGCACTGGCAGCCTCCCTTTAGAGTGGGCTGAACACAAGCAGCTCCTCACTATCTCCACCGTGCGGAAGGAGAAACCTTTCCTCGAGGTTACACAGCAGTCAATGGCAGGAAGAGAGGAGAGAATTCCCAGAATTTCCAGGACCTAGTCCCAGCCTCAACCTTCCAGCTTCCATCCCTGCCCCTCTTTTACTAATCCACACTTCCCAGCTAGCTGAGAAGCTGACAGGAGGGCTGCAGCGGGAGCCTGCGTGCCGCTCCCTTGGCCCTCACTTGTGGTAGTCCCTGACGCAGTAGATCTTGTTCTCAGAGTCCACAGTGAAGGGCACGCCGTCCAGACACTCGTTGCAGACCACGCAGCGGAAGCAGCCCGGGTGATAGGACTTCCCTAGAGCCTGCAGGATCTGCAACAGACCAAGAGACAGGGAGGGTGCATGTGAGCAGCCAGCCAAGGTGACAGCGAGAAACGCGCAGCCCAGCAGCAGACCTGTGCACAGGCAGCACTCCGGCTGCGTCCTTCCAGGCACCTCGCTGGAAAAGGAGGTAACAGGGCTGGAAAGGGCAGCAGGAATCAGCTCATGTCCCTGCTTCCAGAGCAAAGAGTTATTAGCACGGGTAAGAGAACAATGCAGAGTCTCACCCAAGGTATTCAGTGTTACAAAGGGTAGAAGGGACACAATTTAAAGGAAAGAAAACACTTTCTGAAGCCCTCGGATAAAGAATATTTAGCAGGATCCCAAGAGAAGGGAACACATCTTGCTGTTCTCCCTCAGAGGCTGAATAGTCACTGCTGCTGGGTGTTCTTAACCCCTCAGACAGCCAGGAGCTGTGCCCTTGCTAGCCTGGCTCTTGGTCACCACGGGCTACCTCTGGAGATAGTCAAAACCCACCTGGATGTGTTCCTGTGTGATCTGGTACAGGAGATCCTGCTCTGGCAGGGGGGTTGGACTGAATGAGCTTTGGAGGTCCCTTCCAGCCCCTGACATTCTGTGATTGTATGATTCTATGACTGTGCTGCTCACTCCTGAATGCTGCCAGCTGCTGGCTACAGGCCAGCTGACCCCAGATGCACTTGGTGCCCACCTCAAAGAGAGGGCACCTGTGGTACCATACTGAGTGCTGCCTGCCTCAGCAGGATGTCCACACACCTGCAAGGCCTTGAGCAGGTCTGCATCACATACTCTGGGTCAGACCTGCTCCCCAGAGTATGAAAGTCTGTGGGAAACCACAGCCTGATGGCAGGAATGCCAGCTAGGCTGGGAGAGCTGAGGGCTTTGCCTTCCAACCTGCACTGGGCACGGGCAGAGCAAAGCCTCTGCAATGCACACAGCAGGATGGCAGCTTCACTTCCCTGCAAAAATCAACAAAAGGCTGAGTGTTTTTTCTTTCTGCTACCAGCCTCACAGCAGGCAGGCTACCAGCTGGTAACAGACAGTGCTGGCTAGGAAAGTGTTTTGCTTTTGATGCATTCTGCTAAAAAGCTGTGGGATTTGTCCCTCCTGAAGCAATGATCACTTACCATGTCCATTATCAAATGGCCACAAACGAAGCACCTGTCAGCTGACTGCTGGAAACCAGAGTACTGCAAGGACAAAAGAAGTGGCTTAACATTTCACAAGGCTAGTGGAGCATAACCAGCAGTGCATTGTGGGGTGCTAGTGCTGGGGCCCTTCTCTCTACTCCTTACACAAGCCAAACTTCCCAGTGCTTTTTTTTTCCAGTACATCAAGCTGTGGATGGGTCCCCAGAGAATATTCCATGAAGACACCAGACTCCCAGTCTCAGGAGGAGTAGGAGTTCCTGGAACTTCCCATTAAGCATGTAGGTAAACACCAGAAATGCCTATGCAAATAAAGCATTAGCTGACAAGACTTACATGCTCATTTGACCTACAGTCAGGAATTCACTTGTGTTTGTCATATACTCACATCACAGTGCCTGCATGGCTTGGAAAAATAAATGAATTCCTTTTTTAATTACATCATTACAGGTCTGCTGATGCTTCTCTGTTAGTGTAACAATCAAGTTTGGCCTACAGCAACTGCTGCTGCTGTTGCTAAGATCTACTGCTGGGTTAATGGTTGGGCTTGATGATTTTAAGTGTCTCTTCCAAGCCAAACCATTCTAGGATTCTAAAGAGCTTTTCACCTTCAGCAGGCAGGGAGAGGCCTGTGAGGCTGCTTCATGCCCAGGTACGTTCACACAAAAGCTATTGAGGACAACAGAAGAATGTCCTCTAAAATGGCCAAGCAGACCCAGCTCATCGAAAAGAGAAATCCACTCATTTGTTCTTGTAGCTGTGGCCTCCAGAGCACAGCCACAGAGACAGGCTTTGAAGGAGCCATTGCAGGAGGTCATGGCTTTGGCTAGGGGCTCTGCACTGGAGAAGTGTGGGCTCTCACACAGCTGACTCCAGCAGCACACACAGGCAGCCACCATGGCTGGGTCTGGTCCCGTGGCAGCATGAGCAGGATGCTGGGCTGGGACTGTGTGAAATGCAGGCAAAGCTGGCAGGCAGAGGCTGTGCGTCTGCTGGGGAGCCCCAGACCTGCCAGCACCGGGCTCAGCTCTGTGCTTACCAGGAAGTCTTCTTCACAGAACACCTTGCCATTGACAAAATAAAAAGCTTTTCCTCTCAGCTTTCTACCTGTGGAAAAAAAACAGAGAGAAGAGAAAGGTCAGTGGGGAGGGAAGGTGAGCAAAAACTGGTTGCTGAGAAGCAAACAATGCAGATGCCTGAAGGTGGCTGCTGCACAGCTGGAGAACAGCAGCCAGCCCCAGCAGAACTCAACAGCCTCCAGCCCCACTAGCCCCAGCTCATGGGCCTGGTTTTGGGGACCTGTCAGGTACAACTGGAAGGAAACAGGAACTGGGGCAGCAGGGCCCAGAAGCCTCTTGCTGGGTATGCTGCATGTGGCAAGGGTGACTGAAAACAGCCCCTGGGCTGCTGTGCCGGCACACGGGGCTGGTCTGGAGGCGTCACCTCACTGCTTCAGGCACACACCCACCCCGCAGGCTCTGGCAAACCCTTGCTGGCTGCAGAGCTCCAAGACAGGAGGGAGCCAGGCAGAACTACTCCATCAGTGACCATCTTTGTCATCTCCTGCATACTCCAGAGGGCACTCCGAGGCTGCAAATGGTTCCCATTGCTCCTCAGCAAGGAGAGTTGCTCCGGTGAAGCTCTGAAGCCTTGTCAGTGAATTCGGCTGGGCCAGCATAGTACCAGCAGAGCAGCTGGAGAATGTGGCAACAGGTTTCTGGGGTTTGCATACGCAGCAGCTTTGTGGTTAAGCTGCAGAGGTTGCTCAGCCACAGAGCAGCCAGAACCACACCTCCCTGGCACACTCATTGTGCCCCGTGCTCCCCTAATCCCTGCTGGGGACAAATCCCTGCATGACCTAGAGGTCAGAGATGACCCGGGACAGCAACCCACCCCTGCACCAATGTAGACCTTGGATGGGACATGGAAGAAAGCCCAGCAAATCCCAAAGCACCCTGCCCTGATTTCACCAGCCCCAAGAGGTTGCTGACACCAGAAGAGGCTCAGGAGCCTCATGCAGAAAGCATCTGCTGCTGGACACATCACCTCCGTGGTGATAACCCCTCCTGCCTGCCTGCCCACAAGCTCATCGGCAGCTGAGGACTCCAAATTCCTGAGAAGGGGAAGGAGAAGCTAGGGACACCTGGGAGCTGCAGCACCCTTTGGTGGTCCCAAGTCAGCACAGTTAATGCAGCAAGAAGCACCCCAAAGCACCACTGGGATTTGGCATTCTTAAAAGTGAAAGCCAAACAGAAGCCCTTTAACTTGCACTTTATATGCTGCAGCAGGGTGGGCTCCAGTTCAGTGCAACAGGCAGGTGCCAAAGCAGCTCTCCACCTGCATGCCTCTAGCCTCTCCTTAAGGGCAAGCTGGGGGTGAGGAGGAAAAGCACAGAGGTGGAGCGGTGCAGTGAGGAGATGCTGCTCTGGGCAGGGCCCCTGGCTGCTTCATGAGCAGCTGCTCAAGCAGAGGGGAGGAGGTTTGGATTGCTGCCACCAGGTCATTCTTTCAGGGTGACAGAAAAAGGCCTTTACCAGTCTGCACCCAGTGTATTTTTAACTTCATGACATGAGCAGGTCGAGATTGATGGCAACAGACCTTCAGAGACGGTGCCACAGCAGGGTGCTGGATCTGTGCTTCCACAAGCTCACTCAGCAGAGGGGTGAACCCCTTTATAAAGAGAGTAGAATTTGGCTTTGGGCATGAGGTGGGCTTATGAAGAAGGGCACTGTCACTAAGAGCACCTGGAGGGAAGGCAGGGATGATTTCCTTACTGTCTGTAGGGCAGACATGGTCATTGTGACCGGTTGTCTCTCCTCTTTAAGCCTCTGGCAGGAGTGTAAAGGCAATTTGCCAAAGCCAGGAGCAGTCAGGTGCCCATGGCAGCAGTGTGTGCCAACAGCCCAGTTCTTCCTCTGCTGCTCCCAGCCTGTCCTGCCCACAGCCTCCCTTTGAGGCGAGGAAGCATCTCCTCCTTGCACACAGGGGAAAGGAAGATGCAGGAAAAGCTCACTTCCCCAGGCTGAGCTGGGGACTGTCCCGGTGAGGCTGGGGAGTGCACGTTTTGGCTGCAGCCACAGCAGTAAGACACAGTGCTGGGACTGCCCCAGGGAGCAGAGCCACGTGGCAGTGATCTCTGTCCCTGAACTCAGCTCCCTGTTACCTGCCTTCATTTGCACAAGCCTCTCCCAGAAGTGGTGCTTCTGACTGTGTGTCTGCAGAGGCTGGCACAGAGATGCTGTTGAAGCCTCACCAAAAGGAAGGACTAAGAGTTTCAGTGGCATGCAAAGAGCCACATATTGCTCACTACCTGCTCTAAGCATGTGCCATGGTGATGACAGAGATCAACCCAGGGACACTACTGCCTGCCTCGCTGCTTACAGGATCCATTGCTCTACTACTCGTCTTAAGATGCTGGCTCCTGTCCACGTTTCATTTTCACTTCATCCTGAGCTTAGCTAATCTCTCACGTAAAACAATGCAGACAATCCAAACCCTGCTTCATAGCTTGTTACAGGATTTTTCCTTCCTCTCACTGACAGGAAGTTTCATCCCCAACCTTTTCTAACCTGCTCACCACTAACATCTGGCTAATCTCTTCTGCTGTGGCACCTTCAGAAGGTCCTCGAGGTCATCTCAGCACCCATTTCAAAACACTTCAAGCTCCCTCACTAGTGCCTTTGTGCTGAAATAAAGACACTTTGCTGAGCACACATCAGGCTGCACTGTCAGGATGCTGCTGCTTTGGCTCATCGTTTCCCCAAGCGAGTTCTCTCCATTGAAAGTTCATACAGGCAAGGGTTTAGCAGGGACTGGCAGTGGCCCAGGAAGGAGCTGGGAGATGCAACATTTGCTTGCTGGGAAGGTGGACCCAGCCTTGTCTTTTGAAGTTGCTTTTCCATTATTAAAAGCACAACATGGTCACAAATTCCTGTTCGAGGACAAGAGACTGTTCTCAGGACATACCACAGTACAGGGCCACATCTGGACCCCAGGGCTCTGTGGGGAAGCATGGCCAGGACCCTGCACGGCCAGAGAGGGCCTCACCTACCACTCATCTAAGCACGTGGAGCTCCCTCTGCTATCTGCACAGCAGATGGGCAAGAGCCAATGCAGGCTGGCAGCTGCTTCTGGATCCCTCCTCTGCTGACAGCCCTGTCCTTCTGTCACTGCAGAAATGACTCCCCCTTACAGTTGTGAGATAAATTCAGACACAACCACTAAGGGCAGGTTCAACAGAAAAGAACTTCGGCTCCCGGCGCCACTGCGAGTCACCTCCTGACACACTGGTGGCCCTGGCTCAAGCTCCAGTCCTGCCTTCAGTTGTCTCTTACCACACATTTGAGGTAGCAAAAAAAACCAACTCTGAGGAAAAGATCTGATGCCTGAAACCAAAGTCATGCTCCTGCAAATGAGAAAAGGTCAGGCCAGGAGAGCAACCTGAGGTGATGGTAGAAATGGCTCCTCAGAGCGGAACACTGTGCAAACACAACAGCCACAAAGCTCAGCACCACCTCTCCTCTGATGCTGGCAAACCATTGCGAGAAGATGTTCAAATGTTCTTCTTTTTAGAGAAAGCCCCTAGGAGATTCCAAATTCAGGGGGAAGATAAAGCCACCCCAGGACAAAGCAGTGCTGCAATCTGGGGAGCACCTGCTGAGGGACCAGTTTTTAGCCCAGTGCCCAGCCATTCTCTGCATCTCTCTGGGGACAGCCATCCTGTCCCCTAAAACACACCAAACCCCACTGGCCACAGGAGCTGCCCTCCCATTCCATCACCCACCAGCTGACACCCAAATGGGCAGAGGCCCACAGGAGGAAGGAGGGAGAGGCAATCTCTGTGTCCTGGGTGAATGCAACTCTGGCAGGACAGTGTGATTAAAGGGATGCTGAGGAAGGGTCACCTGGAGTGCTTGCTCTCTGCACTCTGGGTTGATATCCGGTCACAGACAGCAGATTGTGCCTGCCCTAGGAGAGTTGGCAGCTTGTGCAGAGAGCCTGACACCTACACGTGCCACAGGGGAATTGCCTCAGTGAGGCTGGCAGCCCTGCTGCCTGGCGTCACGTCTTGCTGCAGAAAAAGGTGACCTCTCCACTGGTACCGTTATTCAGTGCTGTAAATAACAGCCAGGCCTTGCTGCTCCAGGGGGCACACAGCAGCCTCAGAACTGCCTGCTCAACACAACCTCCTCAAAGGCACCCACAGCTGTGCTGCTCTGAGCGAGTAGATGCACTGCCCCTCAGCAGCTGCGACGACCTCCAGGCTGCTGCGACGACCCCCAGGCCACTGCAACAAGTTCCCCAGCTGCTGCAACAACCCCCAGAGCTGCTGCAACGACCCCCAGAGCTGCTGCAACGACCCCCAGAGCTGCTGCAACGACCCCCGGGCCGCTGCAACAAGTCCCCCAGCTGCTGCAACGACCCCCAGGCCGCTGCACTGCCACAGACCCTGGCAAACAGGCAGTGCCAAACAATCGCTGCACTGGTCCTCAGCTGTTTCCCTGCCCTGGACCCCGGTGAACAGGCAAAGGTTTCATCTCTGTGCAAGAAGGAGCCAAAATCCATTCCTCATTTTTGCCCTCCTGCTGTAGTTCAGCACTGGACCTTCCTTCAAGGCAATCAGCTCTCTGACTTCCTCACCTACTGATTTCCTTCACAAGCATCTTTGATGCTTCACCTCTTCAGCTTTCAGCTCTCCTCTGAGGAGCAGGTGCTCAGGCAGCAGATCCTTATGCTCTAAACTGTGCTGCCAGCAGAGCTACAAATCTGTGTCTACCAGGGAGCCTGTAACAGTCGATGCCAGCCCAGCCGAATGCTAGCAAAAGCACTGAGCCGCCAGAGCAGTCAGAGTGGCACTGCCTGCTTACATGGATGAGATGTGTAAGGTCTCCTTATCACCCAGCTACCAAACAGCTGGGAACCTCCATCTCCTGCATCCCAGGGAAGTGTGAGTGAGTAACTCAAACGGTTAATGTGTAACAAACCATTCGGTAACTGTAACTGTTTGTCCAAGGGGCTGAACGCGCGCGCACACACACACACACACATGCACACACCCCGACGGAAACAGACACCTTAAGCTCGCAGGAAATAGCTGCAGGAGTTTCGAGGTCTGTTTTTTTTTTTTTAACCTCCTTTCATGGCCCTCCTGTAAAGCAAATATAATTTATTACTAGTCCTGCAGAAAGAGCTCCAAGCTTTTCCCTCTCCGCCTCTGCAAAACGCTGCCGTGTGTGTGCCTGCCCTGTAGCAAACAAGGAGACAAAGCAGAGGTTTCTGCCAAAGCAATCATTCTCAGTCTCTTGTTCTGACCTCTAAACCAACTTTTCTACACTCCGTGCCAGTGGCTCAGAGCCCTGCGCTGGTTCTGCTGACAGCCTGACCCTGTCAGGCACGCACAGCCCTGCTCAGCACACTGCCCTGGCATCTGCGTCTGCTGGGAGACAGAGGCTGCAGGGAACGTGGCACTGCTATCACCCCCTGCCTCCCTAGACCCTCTCCACACCTTCTGCATCTGGGAAACCAGTGCACATCTGGGCACAGATGTAATGCTGAGGAGAATCGGAAATTCTCACTGAAAGGAGCCCAGCAGGACAGAGGCTATAAATATCTGGAGGACAATGTGCTTTGCCTTAATAGGGCATTTGCTAAATTGGATTTATTGGAGAAGAGCTATTCAGTGTTACACCACAGCAGGAATCTCAGGACTGAAATCCTGAGCAACCTTGACTTCTCCAAGAGAAGTCTGCACTGGACAGTGTCCAGGATGAACTCCACTTGACCTTAAAAGCACAACTCACTTTTCAGCCAGAAAGCAGAGTTTCCACACAGGCTGCTCAAAAAGTGCTTTGCAGCTACAGAGTGGCCATGGTCAGGTCCAGTGTTTCATTTTCTGGCAGATCAGAGAGTCTCATCGTGCTCACTGCAGCCACACAGAGGACAGAAAGCCTGCAGAGAGGCCAGGGCTGTCCTGGGACCAGCAGCAGGGCTGTGGGCTCTGCATCCCATAGCAGTCATTGGTCCAGGGCATTGGGAAACCACCCAGGCTTGTGAGGGGGATTCCCCGTGGCTACAATTCCTCCCTTGAGGAGGCAAGGAAGGATGGCAGGTACCACCCTGGGCAGCACACTTCTCAGCTGCAGCCTTGCTAAGAGAGGAAATGGGCTGCACTGTGCTCCTCCTGCCGAGCCTCACCTGACACCCACACCTTTTTGGTTGCATTGCCAAGGGCTCTCTTGTAGAACAAGCAGCAAACAGGTCTTCTTTCAGCCCTCACCTCATCTACACCCTCCAGGGATGGTGCCACCATTACTGTCCTGAGCAGAGATCCTCACTCCCTGCCTGTGCCCTCAGCACAACAGCAAAGCCAGACCAGCTGTTGTCTGATGTGACAAATAAAGAACCCTGCACAGCCTGGATTAGGCATCTTCACTCTCAAAACAAACCCTTTCAAGTAAGAAAATGTGATTGCAAGAGGCAGAAGCATGAAAACAGCCACCCCCCAGGCCAGGAGGCAGCCAGCACAGTGCAAAATGTCTTTTCTACAAGCCTTCAAGAGTATGTTTGACAAGAAGCATCAAATCCCAGCAGAAAGCATGCAGCTTTGGCAGACAACTCATTGATCACTTCCTCTTTTTCCCCCTTTCCATCAGAAAAATGTTAAGCCTGAAGAGTTTGCTGCAGGGCCCAGCACTGGAGGTACTCACTGCAGGCTCCACAGGTGAAGCAGCCATCATGGTAGAGGTTGCCCATGGCCTGGCAAGCCTGGTTGGCTCCATACACTCCCTTGCTGCACTTCACGCAGGTACCTGTAAGAGAGAGATGGAGACAGGGGTCAGAAGTGGGCCCTAGCAGCGTGGCTGGGGTCACTGGCTAAGGTGGCCACATCTGTAATTTGGCACAGTGGCTTGGCAGCTCAGCATGAGGAGCTCCATTGAAGCTACAGGACATAGGTGACATTGGCATCACTTGCCCTGAGAGGTGCTGTTAGC
This sequence comes from Semnornis frantzii, assembly GCA_013399775.1. Taxonomy (NCBI): domain Eukaryota; kingdom Metazoa; phylum Chordata; class Aves; order Piciformes; family Ramphastidae; genus Semnornis; species Semnornis frantzii. Next base: position 340,249 of record VWYK01034631.1, read on the forward strand.
AGCGGTGGTGGCAGCCATTGAGCACCCATAGCAAAGGCCTTTTGCTGGAAGGTCAACTGCACAAGAGCAGCCCTGCCCTGGCTACAGTAACAGCTCCTTCCCTCTCTATCCTGCCCCACAATGCAGGATATGCATTGTGCACTTAAAAGCACTTCAGGACTCTCCTAAACACCTGGGTGCTAACTGTGTGCCGGTCTCACCACCCTGAGGAAAGCGACTCTTCACTTAGCCCCTTCACATCAGCATCAACTTCAGCCCCTGCTCACATCTGTTGAAGGCCCTAAGGAGCTCCACCAGAGCTGGACTACCCAACATTCACCTCTTTTCCCTCTGTCAGTCAGGTCTGAATGGAGCCCCAGTGTAGGCTCTACCTACAGATCAGACATCCTGCCCAGAGGTTCCTGTCACCTCTCCCAAGACAAGCATCAGCTTTAAGGAGAAGATATCTGTCAGTGGCAGCAGCAAAGGGGGTCACGATGACTCTCAGGCCATCCATGAGGCAAAGAAGACAGAATCATACAAACATTTTGGTTGGAAGAGACCTTTGAAATCACCAAGGCTAAATGCTAACCCAGCACTGCCAAGTCTACCACTAAAACACATCCCTCAGCACCACATCTACAAGGCTTTTACACTGCTCCAGAGATGGTGACTCCACCACTGCCCTGGGCAGTCTGTTCCAGGCCCTAACAACTCTTTCAGTGAAGACATTTTTCCTAATGTCCAACCTAAAGCTCCTTTGGCACAACCTGAAGCCATTTCCTCTTGTCCTGATGCCTGTTACTTGGGACAAGAGACAGATCCAAATCTCACTTTCAGGTAGCTGTAGAGAGTGAGGTCTCCCCTGAACCGCTTTTCCCCAAGCTGAACAGCCCTGTGAAAGCAAGAGGCAGGTTTTCAAGCAGTATCACTCTTCAACTACCTCTAAAGAAGCAACTTCAATCTGTTCAAACAAACCAACAAGGACCTGCCCCAAAGGGTCAGTGCTAAGGACAAACAGAAGATGTGCCTCTGCGCTGCTCCACCACAAGCCTGCAGATGTGACTCCCCCTCCCAGCACTGTCATTCCCCCAGGGCAGGGCCTGTTGGCCACAGCTCCCTCTTCCTTACCCAAAAAGAGGGAGAGCATCATCTTGCTGGAGATTCTCAGTTAGGCTGTGAGTAACAAAACCTCACCCCTTCTGGGACACCACAAGCTCCAGAGTAACTGCAAAGGTTTGATGGAAGCTAAGAAGAAAAGTACTTATGGCAGCTGAAGGGTAACTCCCAGCTCTGGCAGCACCAGGCTGGCACTCCCAGGATGATAAAGAATTTTCTGCTGAAGCTGCAATCTCCATCCATCAGCTTCCACACTCCAGAGCCCTTTGCAGGGTGCACACATGGCTGCCGAAAAGCAGACTTCCCTTGCCCAGAGCAGACTTGGCTCTCCGTGCTGCAGCTGCCAGCATGCATTCCAGCAGCACACCGAGAGCCATCCCAGTGCTGCTCCCAGCCCTCCATGGTATGGAGAGACAGAGCCCAGGCTGACACAAACCTGGGCAGAACGCTGCAGAGCATCATTAGTTACTCTGCTTTGTCCAAATCTGATCTGAACGGAGAGGGCAGCCTGGCTGAGTGCCTGCCCTGGCATGCAGGCTGGCACAAAGCTTGCTGCTGCTTCTTGAACCAAGCAGATTTGTCTTACTGAAAGGGAGACAGCAAAGATAAACTATACAGGCATCACCATCATAAAGAAAACAAACATCGACTTTCCAAGTGGAAGTGTTCTCCCAGAGTGTGCAGGGCCAGCCCAGTGTGCTGTGCAATCATATGGCCTCACCAGAGTCCTTCTCCCCTACAGCACTGCTGAGCAGAAAGTGTTGAGAGGAAAATCTGCCAGATTTGGAGCTCAGGACTTTCTTTCCATGCCACTCTCAGGACTTTCCACAGAACCTCTGTATTTATTGCATTGCAAGTGCTGCATGTTCACCCCCTCCATGCCAATGAGTGAATGCTGCAGAAAAAAATCCCCACTGTGCTCTGGTTTCCTGTTCTCCAGCCAGCAGAGAGGTAACCCAGCATGGGGATGAGCAGAAAGGAGCAGGAGGCACAGCAGCCAAGTTTAGGGGCAGCACACAGTGAAATACTGCAGTGCAAAGTCCAGGGAGAGCACAAACAGCCTCTGCAAAACAAAGTCACCCACTGTCACTTTTAAAATAAAGTGACAATGTGATCTGTGCAAGCTGTACCCTGCTGGCCTAGCCAGCTGTGCCATAGCTATAAATATCTACAGGTGTCATGTGGCAAGGCTGGCACTATGGCAAACCTGTGCAGAGTTTATGCTTTCTCTTGTGTCTGCTTCATCCTACCAGAAAGCAAATTAAATCTCAAGAGCAACTGGAATTATTCTAGAAACAAGACCTGGCTTCTTCCACATACAGCATTCTTAATGGTTCTAAGCAACATACTTGAGCCTTCAGCTCTGACTCTCAGCACACCATAGCCTGAAAAAAGGAAAGAATGTGACTTTTAGTGGCTTTTCCTTTCCTTTTTTAGCTGTTTGCTCCCTGCTGCCACAAGGCTCCTTTCTTCTGGCTCCGGCCATGCAAGGCCACAGGGATACCTGCTGCTGGTGGCCATTGCTGAGTTCACAGTAGCTGTGTCCAGCCAGCCTGACAGAAGGCAGCACAGCTTCTGCAGCACCAGCTCCCCCACAAATTACAGCTTGCAGCTCAGATGGTGCTACCAAGCCAAAAAGAAAGCTCCTCTGCTGCCACCCCAATGGGGAGCTCACAGAGCTGGAGCACGGGCAGAAAGGCAGCCGGGTTTGGAAAGGGAAAGGGATGGAAATTGCTGATCTGGGCTCGATTTCTGCCGGCTGGGCAGCAGGGCCCTGAACAACAAAGCAAGCTCTGTTCCCTTCACATCATGTGGCAAGCAACTGCCTGCGCCGCAGCTGAGGGCCTCGCAAAGGGACCTCTGGGGCAGAGGTGGGACTGAGAACGCGTCCCGACAGCCACAACCAGTGCTCACAGGGCTCCAGCGGCACTGCCAGCCAGGAGCAGCTCCTGCTTCCAGGTACACTTAGAAGAAACTCCCAGAGCCCCACAGAAGCCTTCACCTGTCACACTCACTGTGCTGCTCAGTTCTTTGGATTTTACTTTAGACCTTCTCCAGAGCCTGGTGTCACTTCCCCGTGGCTCAGCTGAGCCAAGCCATTGCTACACCAGACTCTAGCAGCAAGCCAGGCTGCCCACCTTGCTGTGCTGTGCATGTCTCCTGCTGGGAAGCTCACTGCAAGGTATGGGGGCCTGTGTGTGACTGCATGCCTGAGCAGCCTATTCCAGAGTCTCACCACCCTCACTCTCCAGAACTTATTCCTCAGCTCCAGTCTAACCCTGCTCTGCCTCAGCTTCAAACCATTCCCCCTTGGCCTGTCTCTAGACATCCTGATGAAAAGTCCTTCTGCAGCCTTCCTGCAGGATCCCTTCAGGTACTGGGAAGCAGCTCCAAGGTCCCCCAGAGTCTTATCCTCTCCAGGCTGCGCATCCCCAGTTCCCTCAGCCTATCCTCACAGCAGAGCTGCTCCAGCCCTGCTCCAGCCCTGCTGAGTGCAGCAGCAGCAGCAGCTGGGCAAAGGCCCCAAGCCTGTGCCTGTCTGAACCAAGCCAGCTGTGGTTCCAGCAGCAGGATGCTGCACTGCACAAACACTTGGGAGAGCACTGCTGGCCTTGGAGCTGAGGGCACCCACTCCAAGGTCCTGGGTTCCAGCTCTCCATTCAGCTACTGTTCTGTTGTTGCCAAGGGGAAAAGAAGGCTGCAGACTTTAGTACGAGATGGCCTCTGCCTGACTGCTGGGAAGCGTCCCAGCGTTTTGCCACAAAACAAGATGCCTGGAGCCCTCCTAAAATAGCTGCAGATTATCAGCTCTCCTCTAAATACAAGGGGAGTCAGAATCACCACCTAGCAAATGTTTGTAACGAGAAATCTACTTCTAAAAACAGTCTTTAAAGAAGCTGTAGGTAGGGATGCAAATGGCCTTCTCCAGATGGAGCCTCCCAGCCAGCTGCCTGACACCCCCAAAGTCATGCAGCTGTGCCTACAGCACAGGGAAGTCTGTGGTACCACAGCCTCTGCACAAACGCACAGCAAAATGCTCCCTGCACACTCTGCCACCCCTCAGTGAGGTCCCTGCCCTGCCAAATGACTTGCAGGCAGGTGCTTGGCTTGGTCGTGACCCTGGAAACTCCTCTGACATCGGTCCCCAGGACAGTGCTACCTCACCTACCCTGAAGTATCTCTGCTTCTTGCAGAGGGCCTGCAACTGCCCCAGTCACTGCTGTTCAGGAGTCAGCTGCAGCTCTCCTGGTCACTCCCCATCTCCCAAGTACAGAAGAAGGCTGATGGACCCACGGGAACACCATGGAAAAGCAATGGGATTCAGGCACCCTGCTGACAGATATTCCCTGGGAACACTACAGTAAAAACCTCCCAGGGACCTGGGGCCCTTCTCTTCCGCATGGGAACCTGCCCCTCCAGGGAGCAATTTCAGGACTGCCCTCCCCAGGCTTAAGCCCTAGCTGATAAGGGACTCCCTACATCCTTCTCAACAGCCACATAAACCAAGTCAGCACTTTGGAAGCCCTCCTGGAGTGCCCAGATTCCTCTGGAGACATGTACAGCTGCACACACATAAGCCACTACTGTAAAAAAAAGACAGACAGAAAATTCCTGGCTTGGTCCTTGCCTCTCACTCACTATACACACTCTGGGCAGACAGAACTGTTCTGCTCAGCAAGTTGGTGCTGCCAGAGCCAGGCTGGCTGCTACCCCTCCCCAAAGCATCCCACCTCTGACACACCTGGGCCCCAGCTCATCCTTCCCTCCATGTCCATTTACAAACATTTTCACAGGGAAGGAAAAATCAGCTCCTTGCAACCACAACTAATTGCTCACAACAAACACTTGGTCTAGCCCCCATCTGTTAACCAGACAGATTCAGCCTAAAAACAGTCCACTCGTTACACAAGCAGCACTCACAAGGAGAAGAGGTAAAGGCATTTCAGATAAAATATGCTGGGCATTTGCACCCCAGCCCTGCTCTCATTTCCTGGCTCTGGTGTACTGCTAACCTGCTACATCAGACTTCCCCTCGCTGGGGGAAGGTTTGCCACAAAGCAAACTGTCCACTCTCTATTGCTATGGCATTAAAGTATTTATTTTCTGTCCTGAAGTTCGCTGCCTTGACACTAGGGTATAGCAAAGACGGACCTGGAAGAGCAGCTGGGCCCTTTATTCTTCCAAAGGAAGCAAGGTAACTGTGAAACAATGAAAACAAAAGTGAGAAAGAAAGGAAAAGAAGGCCCAAAATGAAAACATCTCAGCACTTGCCCCTTCCTGCTTCTCGGTCTTCCCCCAGGCAGATCTGCTGAGCCTTCCCTGACAGAGCTGAGGCTCTACAAAACCTTCCTTCTTCCTTTGCCATGACTGCTCCACTTTTCCCTCTCCCTCTCCTTCTTCCCAAATGTCTCAGACACTGCACCATGGTGGAAAACTTTCAGCCAAGAGGATGCCAAAATCCTCTCAGAGAGTACCAGACAACCTCCATCCCTTGTCCCTCACCAGGGCTCACCTGTACCTCAGCTGCCTGGCCAGCAGGACTCTATGCTGTCAGAATTATTCCTGCTTTGCTACAAATTTGCTGCAGGACAAATGCCTCTGCCTGGCACTACTGACTGTGACAAGCTGCAATCACAACTCAGACACTAAGTCCCTCTGCTTCCTCAGCCCATTCCCATTCATGCTTTACACGAGGCTTGGTCCAGCTGCTTTGCTTGCACCGTGAGAAGGAGTCGCCCACAACAAGGTGTGCTGACACCTCTCGAGCAGAGCTGAACGCTGCCTCCAGCAAAACACTCCCATTTTGGAGAGCCAGCTCCCAGGAGATGACTGTCCCAGCCCTGTCCCAGTTACCAACACTTGGTCACAGCATTCGGCCCCTCCAAGATGAGGCTCCCTGAGCTCATTCAAACCACAGGACAGGAAGTTCCAGGCCAAACCACTCCCAGCACAGCAGCTCAACACATCACTTTTCTGCGACAGAATGAAAAAGTGCCTGCCCTGCCACAGGGCTGGAACCAGTCCCAGATAAACAAGCCCAGCAAGTGTGAGCAAGTGCCACTGTCTGAGATCAAGAAACACATCTTGCTAGGCAGTTCCCCACTGAGCACTCAGTGGTCCCTCCAGCTATGTCCCCAAAGCCTGGTATGAAGCCGATGACTGCTCCTGTGTGCACAGACCACTGCTGAGCTACCCACTGACCCAGCAGACACGACCTTCTACAGTGGCACCTGTGCATCCTGAGAAGCCAATGTCCTCTGCACAGGGCTGAAGAGTTTCATTTGTCCCTGCTTCTACTCCTGTGACCATGAGGAAAATCCACACACTAGCCCTGCTCCTGTCACTCACTAACTGCAGAGTTCTAGGCCTTCCAACAAGTGAACAACCTCCTCTGCTCTTACACTGCACAGCAGCACTGCAAGGAACGGCTTGGGTTGCCCCAACCTGCCATCCTGGGGCAGTAAATCAGTTTAATCCAGCAGGACAGGTGATACTTCACTGGGAAAGCCTCGCACGTAAGGGGTCTCTTCTCACTGCCAAGCATCAGTGACAACCTCTGGTCTGGGCTACCTGCAAACCTGAGCTTTCGGGAGCAATGAGCCTGCCACTGGATCTTCTGCCACCCTCAGGATGCGGTGACTCTTGCACAGCCAACAGCACCTGCGGAGCCCTGGCAAGTCCGGGAAACCACCACCCTTCCCATCCCCAGGCAACTCCTCCTCAAGAGACCCTGCACGCCCAAGGCGGCCTCCATGCAGGGTACCAACGAGCCTCCCGTGAGCTCTGTGCCCTTCTCTCTCGGCCAGCCCACGCAGAGTGACTGTACACTGGGCTGCCTGCCCCCAACACGTGGCCGGGCAGAGCACTTTTAAAGACGCTGAGAACCAGGAGCACTGTCAAGAAAAGTTAAGTGCCTCCCTGCCAGCGATGAAAGGGGCACTTCAACAGATGCTGCTCCAGCTTCTTCCTGGCACTGTCCTCCCCGATGCTGCTGCTGCTTTAAGAGGTAAGATTAAAGAACAAAGTGTCACTGGAAGAAGACCCTCCAGTCCTTGTGATAAAATAACAGAACCCCACCCTCTAAGCAACTGAAAAAGCACAACCAGGCAGGCACACGGACAGGTGAATGCATCTCTGCAGGTGAGAGCTCTGCAGTGCTACTTCACGACGAGCCCTTTGCATGCCGACAGGCTGTGTCCTTACCGAAGTAATCAGCCTTTGGCCGAGCATCCATCTCCTGCTCCAGGCGCTGGGTCAGTGCCTCCAGCTTCAGCTCGGCTGCAGATGGCCCCTGCTCGGGCTGTGGAAGGAGAGTCTGGCAAGGCAGCTTCACTTTCGCCGTGCCCTCCGGGTGCCTGGCATCCGACCACGGCCCACTCACGCCTTCCTGTAAAGGTGGCTGCGGAGGGTCTGGGGCCGGCAGCCCACATGAAGCTGGGTGCGAGGAGCCCGATTCGGGGCCATTGGGTCGGTGGCTTTGGCCATGGGCCACAAAGTGGCTATCGGGGCTGGGATAGGCAGTGGTGTGCTGGTAGTCCACGCTCGGGGCTGTGGGCTTGGAGCCGGTGGAGAAGGAGGGTGGGACGCCCTGGTACCACATCTCTCCTTCAGCCCTGGGCCTGCAGGGCTCAGTGGGGCCCGAGCCCCCACAGGCAGGCTGCGCCGAGGGCGCTGAGAAGGAGGAAGACCTTTGCTGGGTCCCCACTGTCCCCTTTCCCGTCCCCGCTGAGGGTGCTGGGGCGGTCCGGGCCTGCGAGAAGGACGAGGACCTCTGTCCAGCTGGCACAGGGTCTCGAGCACTGCTCCTGCCTTCGCTGCCGTTCTCCTGCTCACCGCGGCAAGCCCGGGGGTCACCGGAGCTCCTGGACTGCAGCTCCCCGCGCGAGACCCCAGCCCGGGGCATCCTCTCGGGCTCCGCATCCCAGCTCAGGCACCTGGCTCGGCCCGCCGCCGCTTCGGCACGCGTCCCGCCCTCTCCGAAGCCTCGCTCCCCTTCGTACGGCCTCGGAGCCAGGGAGGCGGGGGGCGGTTTGGCAGGGCTGGGCCGAGGGGCGCTGAAGGCAGCCCCTCCATTCAGGGCGGCCATGAGCATCTCCTCCTGCTGCTGCTGCTGCTGGAGGTGGATCCTGGCCATCTTGGTGGCGAAGACCCTCCTGGTCTCCTCAAACTCGGGGTTGTTGCCGGCACCTTTGTCCACCCGAAAGAGTCCGTCCCGAGAGGCCTCGTACATGTTGAGGTCTTCAATGAACTTGCTGGCCTCCNCGCGGGCCGGTGACGTCACGGGCAGGCCGGGCGAGGCGGCGGCGCGGAGGGGCTGCCCTGGGGACCGAGTGAGTCAGTGTGGAGTCACCGGGCTCGGAGAATACCTCTGAGGCCATCGAGTCCGCGCCAGCGGTGCCAGGGCACCGCCGCTCCCGGGGCCCTCTCAGCAGGCAGCAGCAGCGGCCCCGCAGCTTGCCCGCTCCACTCCGGCCCCGCCAGCAGCAGGAGCTGCTCTCACGTCCGCCTGGTTGTGCGGTACTGTAGCTTGGCATAACGTTCCTAGTACTCAGGATCACAGTATTTGGGCAACTCGCGAGAGCTCTGCTCCGGGAGGCTCCGCACAGTGCCCTCTCAGAACGACTTGGACAGGCTCCAGTCCTAGGCTGGCACCCTTAGGAAGTCCATTCCTAGTTCGGAGTTAGCAGAGGGTTACTAAATCCAGTTAGAAAGAGAAGGCACACTCCAGTCTGGCCTGTCAGCCTCAGCTGGGAGCTGATGGGCTTGGCTTCAAACATATACACGGCTCTTCAGCGCCCCCCAGGAAGTGCGACCCCCCTGATGGGAAGAAGTAGTTGGGAACAGACATCTCTACTTCAGCCTGCAGCAACCAACCCAAAGAAGCATCAGGAGCTTCCCTCAGATGATGGTTTTATCCTGGCTCTCCTTTTCAAGGTTCACACAACTTTCTGCTGTTGCTTTGTCTCTCACCTCTGTGAGTTGTTACCCAGCGGCACCCACGGGACCTTAGCACCTTGGGGCTGGTAGGTACAAGGAACCCTCTTGCCAAACAGCCACTCTAGATGCTGTTGACCTTCACCAGTGATGTGAAGAACATTTCCTTCCTCTGCCAAAGACTCACTTGGGCTGTCCGCAGAACAATGCTCACAGAGGACGTGAAAGGGCTGCTGAAGACCTTTGGATGGGAGCTGTGGTACTCGGCCTGGCCTCCTTCCAAGCTGCACATGCAGGAGCAGCCCCTTTGATGCAAGTGCCTTCCCAGGGGGCAGCAGCCAAGCAACTCAGAGGCAGTTGGGTGTTGGAGTCACAGCGCTTTGAGCCAGGCTAGGCAGATGCATACCTTTGATGTCAGTGCTCGGGTTTATTCTTTCTGTGAGCCTTGGGCTGAAGGGACTCCCGAGCTAGCAGATGATTAACTTGAACTTTCTGTGAGATGACTGCAGTGCCCTGCAGACCCTTCTGACAAGATTAGGTACAGTCCCACAATTTTATAGTTCCTGTTTTAGAGCCCATGCCTATTAAGAAATTAATAGGTCCATGATTGCTGTCGTAGCTCAGGACCAAAAATCTGTGTGACAATTTGAACGAGCTTGTTCTGAACCCTGTCCTGACTAAAAAAGGCCCACATACAATGTTTCTCTTCCTCTGGGCAAGGCTCACACTCTGACTTACTCACACAAGTAATGCTAATGTAACCCAGCCCTGCTCCACGTGGCAGCCGCAGTGCAGGGAGGCAGCAGCTCGCACAGCAGCAGCCCCAAGCCAGGTTCCCCAATTCTGGCCCCATCTAACCTGGGAGTGCCAGGCACATCACCGGTGGCATGGCCTTCCAGGGCCCATGAGGTGCCAGGGCTGACAGCAAGCTGGGGCAAAGTGCTGCCTGGCTGGATAAGAGGGAGGGAACCGTCGCCCTTTGTTTCTGGCTACCAGGCTTAGCTCCAGACTCGCGCTGCAGCGAGGTGGAGAAATACAGAGAAACCTACCACAAAAGAGCTGTGCATCTCCCCAGACCCTTCTGTCTGAGGGAACCCTCAGGTTTGGAAGCCCAACAGCAGCAAGGGGCTCTGTAGTTTATGGTAAAGGTGATCAGGAGGTACCTGGGTGACATTTACAGCTGGATTCTTCTCCCATATACTCCTGCTACCCATTTGCAACCAAACCAGCATGGGCAACCAGCAGCTGGCAGCACATCGTTCTCATTGTGGGCATTGCCAGGTCTAATTCCCCGTGCCCAGGCTGCCCCAGGGAGGTCATTCTTCCTCCGGAGAGATTCAAAACCTACCTGAATGCAGTCCTGGGCTTGGACTAAATGATGTCCCGAGGTCCCTTCCAACCTCCACCACTGACTGTCGTTTGCCACAGGAGCCTGGACTAGGCACACTGCTCTGCAGAGCTCTGGTGTGTTTCAGCAGCGAGGTAACAAAGGTTTCAGTGCTAGAATATCGACAAAGCAAATGCATAAGGCAGGAGGACTGCCAGGATGCAGCCTAGCTTAGCTCTGACAGGAGCAAAGGCACCTCTCATAAAGGTGTTCAACAAATGTGGTCTCTCTGCACCAGCCGGTGCCCAAGTCAGGAGGGGGGGTCAGTAAGAAATCATCCACTGGGGAGAGGGAGGGAAGGTGGAGAGTGGAGGTGAGGGTGAAGTGAGCCCTGGGGCAGTTGTGGTTGGGAAAACTGCACTCAAGCTGGGGGCCAGGCTGCTGTGTGGGATGCTGTGGGAAGCCCAAACTTCAGCCTCTGCCTTCCAAAAGGTTTGCAAGAAGGCAGCAGGACAGGGTTAGGAGATGTTGTTCCTCCCCAGGGAGTGCATGCTCACCCTGCCTGCTGCCTGCCCTGCCTGTGCATTTCAGGTTGCAGGGGCAGGCTGTCTGCCCTCCATGCAGCCTGGGTTTGGCCATCCCCTATTCCTGGGGGCAAGGTACAAGTGGGTCCTTACTCAAATGTTCTGCTTCTGTTGCAGTACAGGGAATTAACCTAAGTTCCATCATTGACAGTAAGGGCACAGAAGAGCCAGGGCAGCGCTGGCTCAGATTTAAGCTACCTTTCTGGAGCAGCAGGCTACAATTCCATGCTGCAAGACCTGCAGACAGGTGAGCAGATCACCAAGATCCCAAACAGCATTCCAAGGAAAGCAGAGAAGACTGCTGATGCCCAAGCTGCAGCAGTGTGGTGTCCCAGAGGAAGGCTGGAGCCAGGTGCTTAGCACTTAGGTTCTGCTTGGGGTCAGAGGACACCTTTCACCTTTCCCAGTTCAGTTTCTGAAGGTCAGCAGCGATCTCACCTCCCTGCACTGTCACTCCACAAGGCCAAACTCTCCTGGTGACTGCAGAATTGCACCCAAACAGCTCAGGCAGCTCCAGTGGCTTTCCTAGTCCTGGCTTGGAAGACCATGAAGTAGTTTGTGCTTTCTCCATTTTCTACCAAAAAAAAACCCTTTTCTGAGGACAAGAACTCAGCTGGAGACCTCTCCTCTCCACTTTGCTGCCTCTTTATCAGTGCAGTAACACAAACAGCAGCATGACCTGTGTCAGCAGCACGACCTGTGTCAGCAGCATGCCTGGCCCTTGGCGACACCGTGCTGGGAGCCCTGGCAGCTCAGCCCACAGCCTGGACTTGGGCTGGGCTGGTCAGATGCAGTCAGTGCACCCTCCCTGCTCTCCCGTGCTGCTCTTCCTAGGAGCAGCTCTCAACAGATGTTTTCCAATGGTCTTTCACGTGGGAAGATTGGGAAGTTTGTATTTTGATTGCACCCCTGCGATCTGGCCCAGCCACAGAGATCTCCGGGGACGGAGACATACTGAAGGAAAATATTCATTTCTAAAAGCTTCTGCAATGCTCTCTTGGCTCAGCCAGCTCAGCACTGCATGCTGCTATTTCTGCTCAGCAGCAATTAGTAAGATTTGTTAATTACACTGCCGCATATTTAAAAACAATTAATTTCCTTTTGTAGCAGAAAACCATTTCCTGTCGTGCCAGTTCCCTTCATCAGAAACAAACCCAGACTGCCACTGCCAGCTCCATGTCCTGCTCCTTTACCAAGCCCCTCTCTTTCCTGTGCTGCTTCTGCATTTGCTGGTCCTGGTCAGTACACTGCATCACCTACAGCTCCTAGGACTTGGTGTGTTTCACTTGGCACCAAGCAGAGTTATTAGAGAGCAGCTTCCCTTGCCTGGCAGCTGTTGCACCTCCTCTGCTGAGTGGACTGGGAGAATCTTGGACTGTTCCTGCTCAGGTTTGGCACGTGTAAAAGACTACTGCCAGATAAGGAAGTTGAGAGCCTGGGCCTTCCCCTTACAGCCAGCCCAGAAAGCACAAAGCTTTGTGCTCTTCTGTTCCTGTCAGTGTCTGCTCTGCTTAGACATACACTGAAAAGGACCAGGATCTCCAAAGAAAAGAAATTCTTATGACCCAAGTGTCCCAGGCTGAGATTGTCAAAGTCCAACTCATTATTTGTAAGCTTTTCCCACTTCAGCAGCCTGGAGCAGACAGCAAACTGGTGCGGTGCATGCAGGTGAGCAGCCAAGGAGATGTGCTGGGTGTGCTATACTGGGAGGTAATTTGGATGAGGCTCCCATCACACTCTCATGTTCCCTGATAGCAAAACCAAGCATCCACCTGACTGCCTGAATTTCCAGCCTCTGATGGCTAAAGGCTGGCAGGCAGAACAAAAGCCACCAGGCCTCCTCTCTGCGACACCAGAAACCACCAGCCAGAGACACCAACGCCTCATAAGCAAAGGGAGGCCTGCTCAGGCTCTCACTACACACAAACCTACAGCTCACATTGTATGGAAGATGATGGTAGTCTGCAGCTCTCCAGGGCTAAAACCACACCTGAACTTGTCCAACGCAAGGCTTTGCCTGAGCAAGGGAAGTGTCACAAGGCAGGGAGGTTGTGTGTGACCCAGGCTCCTGGAACAGGCAGAGGCAGGGAACTGCAGAATGCTTTGTGGTAGCGGAAAGTCAGTTCAGCAGGAAAGGGAAAAATCCCACCTTTCCTCTGCAGGGCAGGCAAGAGCTCGTGTCATCTGGGCTGCAGATGAAGAGTGCTGATCCTGTCCCCTCCTGCACACAGACAGGGTTCCGCTTCACTTCTTCTCCTGCTGTGCTTCAGTCGTGCTAACAACTGCCTCTGATCTATTGCCATCAGCTTTGTGCTTCTGCCTCAAGCCCTGAACCCCATTCCCATCAAAACCCAAAGAGCTGTAGTTCAGCAACGCATCTTCAAGTCAAAAGCAGGATGTACCTGGACTGACAGAAATCAGTGGGCCAAGAAGTGTACCCACCACTTGGGCTCTGCTTCACGCTCAACACTTCAGCACAGCCCCTTGGTACAGAGTCAGCTTAGCTCCCAGGGCACTGAAGAAATGAAGCAGAGGGAAAAGCATCCAGCAAACCCAGCCTATGCACTCCTCCTGGTTGGCAAATGCACAGACAGCAACTGCCCTCTCTGGACATTGCAGTAAGCATTGCAAACCCAGGGAGAGCTGCACTGATTTCCCCCCAGTTTCACAGCCTGAACCACCGAGTGATGTCTGCAGCTGGCTTCAAACGCCCAGCAGCACCGAGAACAGCAAACCCTGCAGGCTGCTCGCAGCTCTGCACTGCCTGCACACCTGCTGGAAGGCACCGTGGGGCAGCCAGGCTCACAACAGCTTTCTTCTCTCCTGTCAGTTGTAGCAGCTTTTTTATTTCGACCAAACAGAGCACCTTTCCCCAAAGGAAAATGCTGTTAGAATGGTTTCAGAGGCTGTGTTGAGCTTTGATTCTAAAAAAAAAAAAATAAAATAGAAGCAGCACAGGACTGTGCTGAGCTACAGATGTGATGTTAAAGGATCTCTTTCACAGTCCTCCTCGGGGCTGCTGAACAGGAGTTTTATGAATTTATAACAACATATATGCCAGGCAGACACAGGAATTCAAATTATTCTAACTCCAACTGAAGGCCTGTGTTTCAATCTCTGAATGCATTCCTTTGTGCCCGAGATTTCTGGAGTCTCAAAACTGCACAGACCATATCTTCCTGTAAATATTCCATTTCTTAGTCATTCTTGTGTCAAAGGACTGCTGGGGAGAAAATCTGCACAAGTGTGGTCCAGGAGGAAGCAGAAATCAGAAGAATTTTATTGCAGAAGCAGAGATCTGCTGGCTCAGCCTGCATAGCTGCAGCATAGCTGGATCTTTGGTACCAAAGATGCCCACAAGGTATTGCTTAGCTGCTGCTCAAGATGCCTTGAGTCTGAGTTGCTTAGGAGCTGTTGAACTTATTTACTGTTCTGTAGGAAATTTTAGTTGGCCTGAGCCTGGATGGCTGCTGAGCTGGAGGGTTAACGGAGACTGCCCTCTGTGTTTGCTAAGCTGCTTATTACTGCTGACTTCCCAGCTGTCAAAATGGTCCACAAGAGGCTGCCTTATTGGTCTACTTAAGTTACTGCCCACAAAGGCAAGAGTCTTACACAAGGAGCCCTGCAACTGTCCCTTTGGAAACTGTTTCAATCATGTGCTAAATACAATAAACATTTCCACCTGGAGGTACAAATTAACTGGTTGACATCAGAATGGCTTTGCGTTCTGTCAGTCTGGCTGCTGCCTACAAACATGAAGTCTATTGCCACTTAATGAACCACACCACTCACTACAAGAGGTCATACATTTTGATTCAAGATTTACTGTCTAGGCACTACAGGAATGAGGAGCAGAGCAACATTCACACGGTCTGCCTTCCCTACTGCTGCACTTCTATCAGCCAACTCATCCCATTCTTGAGTCCCATGAAAGACTCCAAGACAGCTGACCTGTAAGAATGAATTTCCATCCTCCTCTATTCTGCTGAAGTTGAACCTCTTGTGTATGCCAGCAAGGAAGGAGGATCCTGGCTAAGGCAGGGCTTAGCTGAATACTCAACTTTTTCTTAGCTGGGCTCTGAAATCTGTGCCATGGATCAAACCAGCTCAGTCTGGTTAGCTGCTCTGCCCAAGGGCAGGACTAAGTAAGTTTTTAACATGAACACTCTGCAGCAACAACTTCTTACACCTGAAGATGTCAGTTCACAGTAGGGTACCCAAACATAAGGTACAGGGAGCACAACTGGCACCTAACTTCTACTGGAGCAGGTTCTCAATCAGTTGTGCACTCCTGGAATCGTACTCACAGCTCTGCATTGAGCCATGCCAGCCTTCTGAGAGCCTGGCCCTGCACCCCAGGCACTTCACCTCATTTACATTCTGCTCCAATCGAGTAGCTCTTCCTTCTCCCTCTCCCAGGGACAAAGAGCACCTTGCTGGGACTCAGTAAGACACTTTAATTCTCCACACTTCTCCAGGTCAGAACGAGGACGCAGCAGCAACCTGACTTAACAGCATCAGACTTCGAGAGCAGGAACTGCCGGTTCTGGCTTGGCTTCGTCTGCAAAGGTCCCAGCTCAGGTTCTGCTATTCCTGCACCAAGAAGTTGATGAGGGCAGTGCGTGGAGACAGAAAGGCCTTCTTGATGGTGCGGCCCTGCAGGTGCTTGGCTCCCAGCTCACTCTGCAGCACCAGCTCGTGGACTTCCTGGCAATTGCGAGCTGCTTGCTGAGGCACAGGAACCTTGCCACAGACTTTGTTGTTGATCTGAGAGACACAGAGACAAGAGTGAACAGCAGTCACTACACTGACTTAAGTCACTTCATTTCCCAAATCCAATCCATCTTGTTACATTGCAGGGGGGGAGGAAGTGGAGCTAAGTCACTTTTCTCCAAGACCAAACTTCCTAGAGGAAAATACTCTCCTTGCCTCCTGCCCATATACCACGAAAGAAGAGAATGAAACTCTTGCCTCAGGATACCGCAGGAAAACTGTACAAGTGGCCACAGGAAGTCTCAGTTTTGAAGCAGCAAGCAGCAGGTGAGCATGCGGCTGGCTGGGCTGCTAAGTTTGCAAAGGTGGTGGCTGCACAAGCTGCATGAGGGGGAACATCAGTCACTGGCAGGAGGGAATCCTGCTCTGTGCACACTCCTAGGCTGCAGTTTGGGTTCTTTTCAGCCAAGTGATTCCTGATAGAGTCAAATGCAAGATTTGTTACAATCAGAGCAGCTTCCACAGCAGTTCTGCATCACTGGGCAGACTCATGGAAATGAAGCTCAGCGAGGCCTTAGTAGGAATCGCCTTCATTTATACAATGGTCTTATAAATCCTTTCTGCCATCCAGCAAGAGTTGTCTGGGAAACCTGTGCCAGTGTTTCCCCACTCATTGGAAAAAAAAAAAAAAAAAGCCTTTTGCCAAGCCCCAGTCCCTCTGTCTGGATCTCACTAGAGCAGCAGAACTCTCAGCAGCTCCAGGCAAAAGTGCCAGCACAAGAGCCCTGGGTGCTGCAGCTCTGTTTCTCTGAAACACCATAGCAAACTGTGAGAGGAGAAACGAATGAGGTTTGGGTCCTTTCTCCTGCTGAGGAAGGCAGCTGCTCCTTTTTCTGCTCCTTAATACTTCAGGGACTGCACTATTTTGGATCTAGAGGAATGTGGAGAAGTTATGAAGGGTTAAACTGAAAAAGAAGTTCCTGGCTGCTGCAGTGAGACATTTTTCATTCGGCTTTTGCCACTGGTGTGGAATCCTGAGAAGTAAGATGGAGAATAAATATCTGTGCACTTTTAGGTCCCCCTCAAACACCAAGGCAAGAAAAAAATAAAGTGAACATTATTTATTTTATAAACCAAGCATTTCTAAGAGCATAGCAGCCAACAGCTCTGCACCACCAAGAAAATGTGAAGAATTCCAAGGGTGTGCAGAGATAGAAATGCTCACTACATTCAGGTCAGGTTTCTGTTACAATTAAGACAACTCAAGCTTGCAGCCCCATTTACAGTAACAGGCACCATGTGCATGCAGAACTGGCCCCCAGGCAGTCTGGCCTGTTAGCAGCCCAAGGTGCAGGGAGCTGGTTGCTTCTGCTGCTTTGGGTTAAGCACAGGCACACACAACTCCAGCAGAGACAGGAAATAATGAAGCATTTTGTGTCAAGAGAAATAAACTCCTAATGTCTCAGCAGGCAAAGCCCTGGCAGCCCAAGGCAATGGGATGTTAGAGAAGCACAAGGCTGTGGCCTGAGGACTCTGCTGGTGCGTGCAGCCTTGTGAACAGACACGGCCTCTTTGCAACAACAGTTCCACCCTGTGTCAGGGGGTTTCATGAGGGCAGCTGATTTCTACAGCCAGACAAAACCCTGCAGTGTCCCCAGGACTCCCAAACATACACATGGTGTTTCCTCCCTGCTCTTCCACACTTCCATGCGGACTACTCCGGCAGCAGAACACCAGACACTCCCCATTGCTGCTTTGAACAGCTATTCCCAGTCTGAAGAAGGAATTTGTCTCTCAGCCCTCCCAGAAGGAAAGGGCTTCACACACATCATGTTCTTCCATCAACATACAGCTGAGAACACAGGCCTTGCTTTTTGTCTTCTTACAAGACATAAGACTGTGGTTTTGACAAAAGGAATCAGGAAAAGAAACAAAAGTGATTTTGCCAGTGCTGGCTTAAAGCACAGCTATTTGTGTGTGTCTGTGGCTTGGGGTTTTCTCCTTTGTTGTTTGGGTTTTTCTCAGAAGGAAATTTGAACATCTGCAGAAAAATGTCAGTGAAATGAGCTGTTCAGCCTGGAGAAGGCTTCAGGGACACCTTAGAGTGGCACTCCCACACCTGAAGGGGGCTACAAGAAAGCTGGGAGGGAATAGTTACAAGGGCTTGTAGTGACAGGACAAGGGACAACAGCTTTGAGCTTGAGGAGGGCAGACTTAGACTGGAGATTAGGAAGAAATTCTTTCCAGCAAGGGTGAAGAGACTCTGGCACAGGTTGCCCAAGTTGCAGATGTCTCCTCCCTGGAAGTGTTCAAGGCCAGACTGGATGAGCCCTTGAGGAGCCTGGGCTAGTGGAACATGTCCCTGGCCAGGGCAAGGGGGTTGGAACAAGATGATCTGTGGGGTCCCTCCCAACCCAAACCGCTCCACGGATGTCTGAAGTGGTTTGGTGTTTCCACAGGAGTTGTGTGCTCTTGAAATGGAGCTTCCCATGCAGGGCTGAAGTTTTCATGGCAAAGTTCTAGTAAACAACAGCTCTGCTTTAACCACAATGCCAAAGAACTTTCTAAAATTGCAGTGTCTTATTCACAGCTTCCTCAAACGCTGGAGGCTGGAATTGCAGCTGTTTGCTGCTCTGCTTGAAGGGGAAGGCTTATTCTACAACTGAGCAAAGTGATTATACCTCAGCAGAGATTTCTGTGGATATATGAGCTTTAAACTGCTGGAAACAAATGTTTACCACTTCAAGAAAGCAAACAAAGCAAAGCAACAAACCCACAGTGAGCATGAAGCTAAGTCTGCTACTAACCCCAGCTGGCACTAGAGTCCTTCCCCCTAGCTTGGGGAAAAAAGCCAATTGAAAATTTCCTCTAAAAAGACACTCTCTGGGGCCTCTGCTGGGGAGAAGAGCCAAGGGGTTAGCAGCATTCCTCATGCTGTGCAAGTGCACTGCCTGAAAGTTCTGGCAAGACAGGAAATCATTTGCAAAGATACTTTGATTAAGGAACTCTACAGCAACAAGACTTCCCCTAAACCCAGCCACTCTCTTCCCTCCTCAAAGAGCCCAGCTCGACAAAAACAACCCCAGTGCCTTACTCCTCCTGCCTAAAGGAGCCAACAGGATAAAGACAGAGGAGATACACTGCTTCTGTTCCTCTGACACACACAGGCTGAGCAGTGTTACACAACCAAATGACACCTCTCCTGGAGGTTCCAGCTCATTCATCACCCAAAACACACTGAGTGTTTAAGTTGAAGCATTTAATTGAATGTAAAACATCTAAGTTTGGCATGAGTGTGTAGTGTGTGAGAGGTTATTCTTTGGTAAGCCGTGAGAAGAGCAGGAGCGCTAACAGTGTGAAAGCGCAATGAGAGCCCATCCCAGCGCCTCAGCACCAGCACCCTGAGGGCGCTGACCACAAGTCAGTAGCCAGAGGCACCTGGACAAGCCTGAGGACAGAGCCTGTAGAAACCTCCTGAGGTTTCATTTAGGTTGTCTCCCTTCAAGACCTGCTATGTCTTTTTTCCTTTAGGAAACCATTTTAATTCCTCAGCACAAGGATAACTACAAATGTCATCTGACCTTCCACTGAGCCACCCAAGAAGGGAAAGGGCTTCCCAAAAGCAGAAGTGTTGTCAGCCTCTGTTGGGCACCACTGCAGATGCAGGCAAAGGCTCTTACCAGAACAGACATCTCCACAACATCCGATGGCTGAAGGTACTCCAGGTCTACTTTGGGCCAGGACTGATGCAGCACATCAGCATCCCACTGATAATGAGGACAAAGTTTATTCTGCATGTGGGCCAAGCCTGGAACACGAAACCAGTGAAACATTCAGAACATTTGAGCTGTGCAGTGTGGTTGATGATCAGAATAGAAATGACTTATGAAAATCCTAAATGGTAACACTGCAACAGGAGCTGACCTCTGCTGCTGGCACTCAGCATGCTGGGCAACTGGCACACTGCAACACCAGCTGGCCTCCCCTGGCGGGGGGGGCGGCAGAGCGGCCCGGCCTCCCCTGGCAAGCAAGAGTGTGCACATTTCCCAAGAATAAAACTCTCCTCGGGTCAATAAAAACAACACTGCGGTGGTTCTGTTTGTGCCTCTCTGGTCTCGTGCAGCAGCAGCTCAGAAACTAGAAGAGCAGAAGATAGGAACTCAAGGAGGAGTTCCTTTTTGCCCTGGTGATTCATTATCACATTGGCTTTAAAGTCACAGCTGCTGGATTCTTCCCTTTTTGGCTTCTGAACCTCCAGATGAGCTTCCTTCTTCCCAAGGGGCTGCAGGCCTTGTGGCAGAAGCACAGATGTTGCCCATTGAAGTGGATTCCTTAAACCATCTAAGCCTCACTTGCTGATACAGATCAAGAGCCTCTACTACAACAGCAGAACCAGAGGCACTTTTTAACACCCATGGAGGCTCTCAGTCCTTAATGAACTCACTAATGAAAGGAACATATTCTAAAGCAGACACAGTGTGATTAAGCAAAATGTCAACCTTGGGTTCATTTGCTTGCTAGCAAATGAGCTGTGAGCTCATCCACACTAAAACAAGAAGCGGAAAAGTCAACAGAACAAGTTTCAGAAAGCAGAGTTTGACAGGAAACCAAAATGAAGGTTTTCATGATGTTGCCTGTTTGGCTTCCTGCCCTCTTTCACATCTCAGGAGCTGCAGAAGGAAAACACAATGATTTGGGTTGTGTTTTCAAAATGTAACACACAAGGACCAGGAACTTCATTGCCATCACCTGGAGTGGTGAATGTCCACTTGTCAGGACACAGGCAGAAGTCCCCTCCAGCATTCCCACCCTGTTCTAGGACACTCTGCAAAAGCAGTTTGAGGACTGCAAGCTGACCTTGGGGAAAACAAACCACCTTTATTCTGGCATTTATGAAGAGGGACTTTTGTATCCACACGTTCAGCTAAAATCTGCAGCATCAACTAACTCCTGCCCAGCTCCCTTCCTTACAGAAGCCTTCCTGGGCAAGGACTGAAGTCAGGCAAAAAAAATTCCTTCAGAAGAGCTGCTGCATCAACAAGTAAAATGCTGCTGAGGGAATGACGTTGCCACAAAGGCCAATATTTATTTTTCACTTCAATGCACCTTGGGATGTGTTTCTCTTTCATGTGCCATCTCTGATGAAAACTGCACGACTCACAATAGGTGGTTTCACATCCTTGTCTGGACAGCAA
The DNA here is from genome assembly GCA_013399775.1 of Semnornis frantzii. Lineage (NCBI taxonomy): Eukaryota > Metazoa > Chordata > Aves > Piciformes > Ramphastidae > Semnornis > Semnornis frantzii. Next base: position 361,101 of record VWYK01034631.1, read on the forward strand.
AACACTACAAACAAGCCAAAACCCCCCAAACATCTCGAGTAGTGTCTGCATATTCCTCAGATACAAGGTTTCAGGAAGGAAGCAGATTTCCTCATCCTGTTAGTGTTCATAAACTGCCAAGACAGCAGCCGGATGAACTCTTCCCACACTGAGGGGCTGCAGCCTCCTCTCGTGGGGATAAGCGACAACCCAGCACATCCCCGCACAATGGAGACCCTTAGGCTGACACACCAAAAGACTTTCAGTCTCCATGCAGGAGAAAGAACCTCTAAACACAGATGATGTCACAGCACCAGGCTGTTTGGCTGCTGAAAGGTGAGGCACTTCTGGCACAGCTTTCCCTCCACGCAGACTACAAATATTTACTGCCAGTGCTGACCTTCGCTCCTCGGTCAGCTCAGAGACCAAACCCTTCACTCCTACCTGGTCACATAGAAACTAAACCCCATGAGAGAACCAAACCCTGATGTACCTTCACTCTGTCTGGTTATACCTAAATTACTGTGATCAGTCATACTTAATGTGCAACAAATGTACAAAGGCAAACAAAACATTCGAGCTGTGCACAGGCTGTGCTACCACAGTGTCTGTATTTCATTCAAAGTTGTGATTTGCCTCCCAACAGCAGATGGGGACCCACGGCCCCAGGTGCTATTGATAGGGTTAATACTATACAAAGTCTCTTTCCCGAATAGTCTTGGAGAGGAAGCAGAATTATCCCTATTTTGTATGCAAGGGGAAAGAAACTAAAAGCAGGAGATCTGGGAACACCTCAAGTTCCAAGCTTGTGTGGGAATGATGCCAGAAGGTGAGATGGTGGAGGCAGAATTGGGGGCTAACATGTTAAAGACAGCTTTCCAAACTTTTGGCCTTCTTTCCTGGAACATCCACAAAAAGTTTGTTTCTGTAAATACCTTTCCACATCTCTGATGCAATGTGTGGAGCCATAGGTGCCACCATAATGCAGAGTGAAGCCAAACTATCTTCAAATTCCCTGCTGTGGAATATAAGAGGCTGAGGAGTTTGCTAAGGAAAAAAACACACACAGAAGGGAAAGAAAATAAACTGTTAATATTCTGAGGTGGGAGGGAAGTAGTTTAATTAAGAAGAAAATGCAGTAATAAACTTTGAATCAGTATCTCTTCTTAGGACACAGTAAACACAATAAACTAGGGACGTAAGAAAAGCTCTGGAGCATTACAATGCCACTTGGCAGCCCTGAAACAGAATCAGAGTCCTAGAGAGGCTCAGCTTGGAAAGGAGCTCAGAGTTCATCTCCTCCAGCCTCCCCACCATGCCCAAGGACACGTCTCAGCTACACTCAGCTGCTCAAGAGACATCCACAACCTCCCTGGGCAGCCTGTGCCAGAGTTTCACCACTCTTGGGCTGAGGAACTTCTTCCTAAGCTATAATGAGGTCAGCACAAACAGTATCTGAGTAAGTTTTAGTAACTACTACTTGTCTTCTGTGTTTTGATCTTCCCTCACCTCTCCCTTGCCAATGGGAGTGAAGCAGCAAGTGATAGGAAAGACACTGCCCTGATGTGCTTGCTGGAGAAGTGGCAATGCTCAGCCTCTGGCTGCCTCAGGGACACCGACTTCTCTTTCGCTTTATTTTCAGCATTGCCTCATCACCACCCACCAGCCCCAAATGCAGGTGGACCACTGAAGTGGAGATACAGAACCACAGGTGGCCTTCCCAGCTGCACCCAGCTGCCAGCCCTTCTTCACCTGTTGTGAATTTCCCTGACTTTGCCAATCCATAAACTATGAAATGGTATTTCAAAAAAGAAATCAAAAAATCCAGATGCTTCTTTGCTTTCTGCTTACATCAGGTTAGCATCACAGGCCTAGCAGTAGCAATAAGAACAATGATAAGTTCGTTACATCTGAACATAACCTAAGTGAAAAATGCTACTTTTACATGTGTTTCACAGGGAAATTTGCCAACTGTACTGCTGGCAGAGCCCAGTGGTGAGAGCTGCTCTGAGGAGTGTGAGTTTGTTTTTCCTTGCACAGAAGAACCCAAATCCCAAAGTTTTGTGACTCTGAACAGCACCACTCCACCTAGCTACCTGTGCAATTTGGTTTAAGTCACAGGAGAGCAGAGCTGACCTAAAGGTGCCCTTTGGAAATGACAGGATGCAGACGAAGCCATCAGAGCCTGGTGGCTGTGCCAGGATCCAGTTCTGCCATCTTTCAGGGTTACAGAGACAGCAGAAAGTGCTGCTTCTGAACAGAGCCATTCCCTTGACTCAGAAGCAGTGTTTCTGACAGTGAATAACTCATGGGAGGTTTGGCTATAGCTGAAGCAGCTCCTGATGTGTTACAGAGCCACAGGAATGGGATCTGAAAGACTTCAGTGCTGCTGGGGACTTACCTGCAGCACATTGGTGAGGCTCATCAGGTGGGAAATTGCAGCGTTGAACAAGTGATCCTTGGTGAAGTACTCTGTCACCTGTGGTGGGAAGAGAAGGGCTCACTGCAAGCCCTCTGGCATGCAGCACTGGGCATCTTCTCATCTCTTACAGGGAAATGGCTTTGCCATGCACACACATCACATAAACATACAGAGAGGGGGAACCCAGCTGCCTGCCTGCCTGCCGCCCTGGCCCAGGCTTTTAACGGCTTCCAGCAGTGCCAGTCAGAACTGCTTATGGTAACTATCCTCTGCTTCCTTAATAAAATATCTCCCCTTTGCCCCTGAAAGAGGCCTTCACACTTGAAGCCAGTTGTGCTGGTGAATCCACAGATTGCAGGACCATCATTCTAAAGGCTGTTAAAAGAGCTGCAAGTTCCCTCAGCACAGGGCCTAAATCAGCACAAGTCTGGCTCTGTGGAAAAAGAGTGTCAGTTTATTTATGCCTCCCCCTGAGCCTTGAATGCTGAGCTGTCACCAACCCCACTGTGACACAATGCACAGGAGGAGATGAACAATCATGTCAGGAATTATTTGGAGGTTGGGATACACTGATCAATTTTCACCACCAACTTTTTTCACTCTGTAAGGAACAGCAAGCACAACTATGAGGTGTGAAGCAAACATCCAAAGCTTCTGTTAGGGTTAACCTGCATAGAACTCACCTCTAGTTACTGCAAACCCAGACTGGTTAACATTTTAATGCTGTAGCATCTCCTCCTTCAGAAGAGGCACACAGCACAAGAATTCTGCCAATCTAAACATGAATACTTTGCAAACAAAGTTCTGTCCCACAGAAGTTGTAGGTAAATAAAATTACCGATGCGGAGAATAAGTCACTTAAAAATTATGAGCTACTCATCAGGGGAAAAAGCTTTTGGTTGTGTAAGTCAGGTGTGTGGGTTTAGCAGCAACTGAAGTCATTTAGAAACTGAGTGTTCCTTTTCACCTCAGAAATCACCAGATTCTTCTGCTCCCAGATTTTTCTGGCTTCACTCTTCTCCTTCTCGTTCAGCAGCTCAGGCGTGGGCACGGTTCCTGAAGTCCTTGCTTCAATCAGTTTGGTTACAAGTGCCCAGATGCGTGCCTGCCACCTCTGAACACCTGGCATAGCATCAGCTGAGAGAAATGACAGATTGCAGAGACAGATCTCAGCTACAAGGAACCAATCCCAGACTTGGAAGCAAAACAGAAAGGATTTTGGACCCCAGATTCTGCCATGAATTTATTTTATTTCCAAGATGGAAAGCTCCAGCAAGAGCTGGATTTCAAGGGGCTGGGTTCTCCCAAGAGATCTGTGCTGTTGCAAGGAGATGGTGCCAGCTGAGGAAAGTCAGAGTGCACACTCCTCCAGTACTACAGTGCACTGATATACAGATGGCCACAGAGGCATGCAAAGGGTGACAGGCACCAGTTGCTTAGTGCAGGCTGAACTCAGTAAGCAGAAGCTAAGAATGAAGTCCCCTTTCCAACCAGGCAAGGGGAGTTCTACCAAAGCCTTCTGCAACAAGAGATTTAAATGTATGCATAAGACTACTCTAAAATGGATGAAGCACAGCAGGTACAAGAAATGAAGCCCTGTCAGTGCGACAAATTGTATGATGGCAGTAAACAAGTGCTGGGGAGGGCAAATCTTCATCTAGCCTAGAAATAAGCTCACACAAATGTCACATGCACACAAACAGCAGCTTCTGGGGGTTCTCATTATCTTCTGGTGAGATTCTGCTGAACAGCATTTCACAGTCCTGCTTGTAAGAGCCCCTGCATGCAGGTGTGCCTAAGAGGCAATAAACGCACTGCAAAGTTTGATCTGCAATCTGATGGGATTCAAACAGCAGCCTGGAGTAAGCCTAAAACAATCTTTTTCAGTCAGCATAGCTAATAAATGAGAGAATGAGGCCCAAGTCTGCACTTTGAAGTGCCTTCCACGCATGCTTTTAGCTCCCAGGAGGTGAGCTGCCCTGACAATCCTGCTTTTCAAAGGAACAACCCAACTTGCTCAACCACCAGCACCTTTTGTTTGATTCAATTGTGCCCATCAGGAAATGCATTCATCTTGTGGCTTAAGTACAAAACACTAGGAAGAAACCCAAGCAAACAACAAGAAAAAACTCTGGCTTACTTTTAGTATCCCACAGAATATCTTGCTCTGGAGGGGCAGCAAAGAGCATGTAGAGACGCAGGGTGTCGATGCCATGCTCCTTCACAAACTCCTGAGGATCGATGCCATTGTGCTTAGATTTGCTCATTTTTTCCCAAGAAACTTGGAGTTTCTCACCAGTTTTCAGGTGAACTGGCTCAGCTCCTAAATGCCAAGATGGAACACAATTGTGAAAACCAATTTTGCTCCTTTGTACTAGCAATTCATTTTGTTCCCTAGGCTTAAGAAATAACAATCTCCAGTGGTTTGTTTCCAGGCAGCTTAAAGAGGAAGATACTGTAAGCACCCTCTTCCCTCCCTAGGTTTTCCTACCCTTAGTGTCTGAGCACAGGCAATCACAGAATGGTAAGGTTGGAAGGGATCTCAAAGATCAGCCAGTTCCAACCCCCTGCCATAGGCAGGGACACCTCCCACTAGCACAGGTCACTCAAGGCCTCCTCCAACCTGGCCTTGAACACCTCCAGGGAGGGAGCAGCCACAACCTCCCTGGGCAACCTGTGCCAGTGTCTCACCACCCTCACTGCAAACAACTTCCTCCTAACATCCACTTTCAATCTCCCCTCTGCCACTTCAAATCCATTCCCCTTGTCTTGGCATTCCCAGACCTTGTCAATAGTCCCTCCCCATCCCAATGCTTTCACTACATCCTATCAGCAAGCCCCATTCTGCAGCAGGTACTCACCCCCTAAGTGCCACCCTGACATGCCCAAAGATGGGAGCACTGCCCAACCATCTGGAAACCTCCCAGAGAGGTGTGCTGATGTGGCACAATTTTGAGCTGCACTGGACCTCTGCCAACAGCAGATTCACAGGGCACACCTGCAGTTATCCTGACCAGAATGTGCCTTCTGTTACACCACTGTGGAGCTGGAAAGGGGCATTTACACTGACAAAGGGGCAAGGCAGCAAAAACCACTGCTGCAGAAAAGCCCCAGATTGTCTGGAAGAAAACAGGAGAGCAGACACAAGTAGGCATAAGAGGAGGTTTGTTGTTTGCTTGTTCTGTAACTGACTCGAGGAGTTTGCATGCCGTGGAGAAGAGCAGTGGAAAGAAGGCTTTGTGAGAGGAATGCTTAAGGGAAGCAAAGAACCACAGCACTCCTGTTGCTGCAGGTCCCCAGCCCTGGATTTGCTGCCCCAGCTTATGCAGTGAGGGCACTGCAAAACACCTGGAGGAACAGCACTTTTTCTGCTGTCTGCTACATACACCAACACCTGTGTTAGCTTTGCCACAGTGCTGTGGTAGGTTGGCTGTTTGCTGGGACTACAATCAGCAAGCTGCTGAGCACTGTCTTCACAAAACTGCCTTCTGATCTTCTGGCCTCTCCTGCAGCTAAAATAACACCAGGGCATGGGTTCTGTGTTTGGATGCTATTAAAAGCTGCTGGGTTAGTAGGGTCCCTGTGAGCTTGGCAGCACATACGAATCCAAACCTCACTGGAGCTGCTCTCCAGTTTAAATACTTCAAGGATTTATTTCTGCTTCCAAACTTCCCCAGCACTGAGACCTGACTGCCAAAGCAGTCCCTGGTTTTCTGGATGCACCATGCAGGCTCTCTTACCAGTGAGATCGACCTCCTCTCTCTTCACACACTGGCCTGTTGTTGGTATTCTGAATGTCCGGTTCTTGACAAGACCTTGAACCAAGAGCTTGTGGAAAGGCTCCCTAAGGATGGAAGGAAAAAGAACTTGTCTGTTGAAGAGAGCTGTCAACAGCAGAGTTTCTGATACACTCATCAGGCACAATTATGTACTGCAACAAGAATCCCAAACTGAGTACACAGAAAAGTTTGTCACCTGAGCAGGAGCACTCCAGGTGTGTTCAGGGTGGCTGCCCAGGACAAGGCTTTGTTTGCATTCTGCACATGTTCTTGCATCCTAATTCAGTGCTGAGTTATTCTAACATCACTTTTCAGACTACCACATGGACAATACACCAAAGTTTCTTGCCCATCAGTGCAATTTCACTAACTTCAGGCTAAACGCCCACATGTGGAAACGTTCAAGTACCTGGCATCACTGCCTTACCAATACCTAGCTGTAGCTCCTCTGTGAGCAGCAGCCTGGCATTCTCAACAACTCCTCACTGCACAGCTCTTTCTAGAGAGGCAGAAGATGGTTTCTGCAGCAGAAGCACTCATGTGCCTCAGCCCTCTGCAGAGCTAGCCAAGCAGACTGAGCTGTGAGCACAGCAGCACACACAGAACAAGGGCAATGCTGCCAAAGTTGCAGGGCAGTGGATCCACTTTTTAGCTTGGACATTGGAACTGGTTTTGTATCAAAATTTACACCAGGGAGAGTAAACTCTCATCAAATGTGTGTATGGAAAAGATAAAAAGAGAGCCTTAGAAGCATCAAAGCTAAGGGCAGGAGTGTGCTGAGCAGGAGCGTGCTGAGCAGGAGCTGGGGAGAAGATGCAGAGTCAGTCCAAGGAGCCTTCTCCTGGGCTGCCTGAAACCCCTGCTGTTTAGAAACGAAGGAGCTTGGAAAGATGAGAATTGAAGTCACATTTAGACAGTGTGGACAAGGAAAAGTACTTCACAAACAGGAGGCGGTAATAGGTAAAACCCCAAAGAATTACCTCAAATTGCCCAAGTGAATTAGAAGATGAAAATCAGGAACAAAAAAACTCTTTTAATGCTCTGATCAATAACTGGTGGAAAGATGTTTCAGGAGCTAACTGTTCAGAAGTACTTTGTACAAACTGAAGACTTTATACAAAGGGAAAGCCAAAATTACTTTTTGCCTTATCATTCAGTTCTGCAGTCTGGTCGAGATCTCTGCTACACTCGCTGCTACCTAAAGCAAAGTTAAAGAGGTATCCAGAAGAACCGAAGCAGACAGGGCTCTGATCTGGAAGTGATTTTTCAAGGCACACTTCTGTTGAATGACAAAGAGCTAGTTCAGATCACTTGCCAAGTTCTGAAGAGCTGGAAGCAGGAAGGAGCATTTCCTGGGTTTGTTTATGCTGACAGAGGCCCCGAACGCGCAGTACAAAACACATCACCAAGGATGGGGAAAGGCCCAGGGGGCCCTGGTGGCAGAGCTCAGGAGAAGAGCCCAACAGCAGCAGCACAGCGAGCCCCGCACTGCTCGGCCGCTGGAGCGCCCAGGGACGCTGAGCGTGCTGGGGGCTCCATCTCACGGTCAGCAGCAGCACTTACACTGCAGATCACAGCGACAAACCACACAGCTACGGCCAGCTGGAACGGGATGCTCCTCCGCCTGGCCTCGCCTTTGTGCCCATGCTGGAGGACAGACACTGTGGCTTTAGCTGTGTGCAGCTTCTGATCATCGAATGGTTTGGAAGGGATCTTGAAAGGTCTTCTACGTGCAGCCCCACTGAAGTGAGCAGGCACAATCATGCAGCACAGCAGATGGGAGCCTACCTGTGAAGGCTGCTTGACACCTCCAGCTAGGCTCAGCTGTGCTAGCCATGAAGTGTGTCATACAATCACAGAATGGGAAGGTTGGAAGGGACCTCAAAGATCAGCCAGTTCCAACCCCCTGCCATAGGCAGGGACACCTCCCACTAGTACAGGTCACTCAAGGTCTTGTCCAATCTGGCCTTGAACACCTTCAGGGAGGTCGTGGAGCACAGAATCACTCAATGTGATCAGAGATCACTTTAGGTGATTCTGTGCTCCACAACCTCCCTGGGCAACCTGTGCCAGTGCCTCACCACCCTCACTGCAAAAAACTTCCTCCTAACATCCACTTTCAATCTCCCCTCTGCCACTTCAAACCCATTGCCCCTTGTCCTGCCATTCCCAGACCTTGTCAATAGTCCCTCCCCAGCCTTCCTGGAGCCCCCTTCAGATCCTGGAAGGCCACTCCAAGGTCTCCTGGAAGCCTTCTCTTCTCCGGGCTCCAGAGCCCAAACTCTCTCAGCCTGTCCTCACAGCAGAGCTGCTGCAGCCCTTTCAGCATCTTGGTGGCCTCCTCTGGACTGGTTCCAACAGTTCCATGTCCTTCCTGTGCTGGGGGCTCCAGAACTCATCCATGTCAAGGTTCCCCTCCAGGACAGGCCATTCTCTCTAGAGAGGACCACTCAAGGGATGAAGGGGGGCAAGCATGCTTGGATCAGGAACTCCTTTCCAGTGCTCTTGCTCTGTTCTGTGCAAGGTGAGCAGCAGGACTTTCACAGTCTGGCTGGAAGGACGCTGTGGAGCCTGCAGTGGCAATAAACAGTGTACTCAAAAGAAGGGAGAGCCATGCTAAGGGAGCTCCCTGCAGACATTTCATCCTGCACCTTTAGCAAGGTGAGAGCAGCCCATGCTGGGCCCTCGAGTGAAGGCCTTGGTCCAGTTGTGGCCAGCTGAATTCAGGTGCTGGTGAAGAAACACCAGTTGAGAAGAGACCAAGGATGCAGAAGCTGATCATTTGGGGCAGAAGATGATCACAGAAATCAAGATAGTGAAGATTCAAGGGGTTACAGTCACTGGCTGAGTGCCTTTACCTCAAAGCAGCAGCAGTGACCAGAGAGCAGCTCTGACCTTCCTTCACAGGACGAGCTGGCACACGTGGAGCCTCCTTACCCCCTAATGCACAGCCATGTGAAACAGCCTTTCACCCAGCACCTCTGCTGCCACATGCCACTGAGAACCTTCCTACTGCTTTGGAATCCTCAGGGAAAACCTGATGGATTCCATTTCCAATTACCTGTCAGACAGAAGCGATGCCTGGAGCCTGAGAACAGCCAGGTCCTGGTCACTGGTGCTTGCTGGAACAGTGCCAAGCAGGTGTCAGCCAGAGCACCAGCTGGAGCGGTCGAGCAGGCTGCCGGGCCTCAGCCGGCAGCGGCCGAGCAGGCTGCTGAATTAATGCTACAAGGGATACACTTCACATCCCAGACTGCTAAAGCAAAGTGACATCAGTTTGTCCCTCAGTTGTCAGCACAAGTACCAATGCCCAGAGGGTGCCACTTATTCTGCCTTGGCATCACCCAGGCAATGAGCAACACTGCCCACCACCTCCAGTGCAATGCATGAAAAAGAAGATCTCAACCACACTGACAGCTTGCAGAAGTCTCCAAAAGGTGCACTTGGTACTGGCAGCAGGTGTGAGGTCTGCAAATGCCTGTTCCATAAACTGCTCCTGGAACATTTCTGTACTATTCACGAACATTTCAAAAACCTAAACCGTGGAATTTTTATTTCCAAACTCATTAGTACACAATTAAAAACTATCAGGAAATGTTTCAATGGATTGGAAAGCCAGAGGACAGAAGCCAAGCAATAAAATTTCCATGAAAAAAAACTGTCGAAATGAAAAGTTACTGCAGACTGGTCGGGGAGTCATAAAACTGTGTCAGGATAATCCTTTAAATGGCAGCAGCTCATTAACTGAGCTACAGCTCAGCAGAGGATTCCTAATTTCATCAGTGAACAAGACCTGAGCTGCTAGGGGAAGACTGCAAAGGCAGGAGAGGGCAGTGTTCACCAGCTGGGTGTTCTCCCTCAGAGCTGGGCACTCCTAAGCTTCCTAACAGTAAGTTTGTTATTTCTAATTACCCTTTTCAGACCAGCCCAGTCCTTGAACAGCCCTAACAAGAGGCTGAGCAAGGAGTTCAGTGAGAGCCATGTACACACCAAGCTTTTAGAGGCCACCAGCAAAGGACAAATGTGTGCAGGTTGTCAGATGAGAAATTGCTGTTCTTCCAGAGAATCACTCACAGTGACTCCAGTTGTTCAAACACTGCTGCTGATAGAAGAGCACAGGACAGGATTTCGCTGCTCTGACACTTGTATCCCCCCCCAAGCTGAGGCATTCCTGTGATGGCATTTTAGAGTACAGAAGGGCAGAATTTCAGTGGAAATGGGAATGTGGAGCTGAGAACCTGAGAGGCCAGAGAATGAAGCATCAGGTGACTCAGTTTCCTGCCTCAAACCACCCCTACCCAAACCAGGGGAGCAGAGTAGCTAAGAGTAATGATATCACAACAATAAGAAGAGGTCAGCAGGAACATATACTGCTTCTGCTCAGCAAGAAGTGCTCTGCACTGCTGAGCTCCAACGCTGCAGTGAACTATAGCACTGCACAGTGCCACTGCAGTGAATGGCATTGCTGGCAACAACTTCCCTCCTGAAAAACCTGCAGTTAGGGGTGTATGCAGGCTTCTGCAGGCTGAAAGCCTACAGCAGCATCTGAAGCCTCCCTCTGAGGCAGCTGCTGCCCTTGTAATAAAAGCAGCAAGTACATGTGCACAGAGAAAACGTGACTGCCTGCACCACCAACTCGTGGGCCAGGACTGACAAGCAGGAGGGTGGAAAATTGAGGCTTAGTGTAATGTTCCTCACTGTACCAACATCCACTAACACTCCTGCTGGCTGGGGGATCTAGGAATTCCTTCCAGAGACCTGAGGCTTACCTGTGTTTTGTCATCTTCAGGTGGTGGCAGAAGTGGCTGAAGAACCTGGCATAGAACAGGTGCATCACAGCATGTTCCTTGCCTCCAATGTAGAGATCCACAGGCATCCAGTAGTCTGCCAAGTCACTGCTGAAGGGCCTGAAAAACACAACCCCAGAGCAAGTAGAGCCTGGAGAGAGCAGTTCTGCTGAAGCAGCTCATCGAGCCCGACTGGGTGCCCCTGCTTCCCCAGAGCAAGGCGCGTGCAGCGCCTCTTTGGTCAGCAGCTCCTGTGGTCTGTGGGCAGTGACAGGGCCTTAACTAGCACTGAGAGGCAGAGCCACACAAACCCTTCTCTGTATTGCAGGCAAGCAGCTAGGCCTGCACATAGGCTACCTGAGCCAGAGACAGCAGCAGCTGCCTGTGCTCCCCATGACTTTTTTATGAAGGCCCTGTGGATAGCCTCTAAATTTTTTAGTATTTACCAAGTTTTACACACAACTAGATTAGAGGGAGGCACAAAAGCCACCTCCACTCAAAACCAGAGGATTTTTTTTCATGGGAGGTTTGCAGTGAAGCTGTTCAAGGCTGCAAAATACTGCAGAGTCAGATGGTTCTTGGACTGCAGCTGAAGGATGCTGCACACACTCGCAGTGCATCTGTGGTTTACAGCTTATTGCCAGTGTCCCTGGAGGTCACCTCTGTGGTCTCCCAGCATTGCTGAGTGCTTCACTAAATACTGTCATGCCTCCTGCAATGGGCTCCTGACTGCAAAACATCTCTTGCACAGATGTTCTTTCTTCAATGTGTGCTTTATGGCCCCATCCCAACAACTTTGCCTGGTTTGTCAGCTTGATCACTCCACCTGCACCTTCTGTAAGAGCTGCCTTTGGTTCCTCACAGATGAGCCCAAAAGCCAATTGTGGATCTGGGATTCACATCTTCAGTGGAACAAATCAAAATTAACTTGTTCACAAGGCTCCAAAATCAGGACAATTCTTCCAAATTCCAGCCCTGTGAAGCATGGCTTTTCAAAGCAAAGAGTTTGTGTGTCTACAGCTTAGCTGAACACCCAAATAAACAAACAAAATGCAGGTAACGAGCTGGTGCAGAAGGCCATGGAAATGTTCTTAACACTAAGCTGCTGTTCCTGGCAGCTGGCTGCTACACCAGCCCTGGCAGTGGAACAGAACTGTCTCTCCACAGGTGGAGCTCTGTGTTGCCAGGGAGGGTGCACCCCAGTTGTGGCAGGTTGTCATTCTTGATGGCATCCTCCACTAAGGACCATCTGCAGCAGCTCCACAGCTAACACTTCCTTTGTGCCATGCCCCACAATGCCCTTTCATGCCAACTTCTGCTTCTTTCCCTGTAGCTCCTATGCCTACACAGCTACACATCCTGCCCTTGTAGTTGTGTAGAATTAACCCAACACCATGTTTGCAGAGGAGTCCCTAGTCCACTCTTGGTTGTGCTCAGGCCAAGAGGACAAAATGAGAGCAGCACTCTTAGCCCCTCAGAAGCTAGAAGGCCTATAGAGCCCAGCCTCTTCCTTCCCTTCTGCCCTCTGCAAAGCAGACTTGTCCCTGATCACAGAAGGGACCCTCAGGACACTGTCCAGTCCAACATCCTGCTACAGCAGCTTCTCCTAGAGCAGGTTGCCCAATTCACAGTTCTCACCTGTCCATGTTGTGAGGGTCTGTGTACCTCAGGTAGTACCAAGCAGAGTCAACAAAGGTATCCATGGTATCCACTTCTCGCCGTGCTGCTGCCTTACACCTGAGAAAGAGAAAAGCTGTTTTTAGCTAAGTGACAAGCCTGAGAGAAAACAGCCCTGAACAGAGTGCTCATGAAGTCTTCTAGACTGAAAACTTAGTCTAAAGAGTGACAAGTTCAGCAGTGACAGAGCTGATTCGCCTTCCTTTTCCCTCCCAATCAAGCAAAATGCAAAACTAAGGAAGCCTGAAGAGCTGCAACACCCAGGGACAGCGGAAGCCCCACACCGGACTGCCCCCTGAATCCTGGAAGGACTTTAGAATTGCCACTGCAAAAGAAACAAAGCACAAAGCAGGGCACTCTGCCATGGAGCTGGTGGCTCTGAACACAGCACACAAAGCACTGGAAGCATTCAGCAGGAGCTGGGTGCCTCTCACTGATGCTCTGGTCAAAAAGGTCTTTACAGATCCCATTTCTCATCTCTAAAACAACTGCACTGGATTTCAGCTTTCACTGGGATGCAGCAAACCTCTTCTAGACCTTCCAGTACACTTTTTGTTTGTGACTAGAGCAAACCAATTTTTGCTTCACGTTCCACTGGCAGCCCTGAACAACAGGTTGATGTCGTGGTAGGCCTAGGCAAGCCAAATTGGGTTTATACCTTTCCTGGCTTGCCCAGACATATTTTTCTGCTTTCCTCCTGCTGTTTTGGGGGAGAGCAACGGCGGGAAAAGGGACAAAGGGCCTGGCACCACTGAGTCTGGGGTCCCTTGCCTGACCAGACCCTGTGTTAAACAGGGTGCACGGGGCAGCCTTGTGCAGGGCCCGTGTTCTTCCCCAAGAAGGGTGGAGCAGGCCTATGGTTCCACCTAATATGGGCAAATCTTGGCTAACTGCCATTTCATTGGCTGTCCAGTGTCCAAAGGGCATTGATCTCGGGCTGTATTGCATAAAAGGGAGGTCAGCAGAGAGCACGCTGCCTTTTGCCTTTCGCCTTTTGCCTTTCGCTAGCCTTTAGCCTTTGCCATTGCACGGTGTGCCGTGCCCGTGCCGTGCCCGTGCCCGTGCCTGTGATACCGCCATGCCTACACGCATTTGGCCTGCACCGCCAGCGTGACTGGAAGACGTCCTGCCTATACCTGAAAGCCTTCTGCCCAGACGGAAGCCCTGGAGAGAATATCATCCAGAGAACCAGGAACAGGTCAGAGATCGTCTGCCTCCTTCCCCAGAAGCCCAGGGGAGACTCTAAAGCCGCTGACGGCTACCGACAGTAACCCCGCCTTGGGTACTGTCAGATAATAATTTTGTGGGTAAATGCCAAAGCCTCTTGTAATTATTAATAGCCTTCTGCCCTAAGCAGAAAGTTGTTCTTTATGTCCTATGCTTACCTAGTGAGCAAGCGGTATACTGACCGCAAACCCTTCTCTTCAGCTTATATCGAGTTTAATTAATGCTATATATTAATAACTATTCCAGATCCTGTTATAACCTGTACATAGTTTCCATAAAGTTGCTAAGAACCTGTTAATAATATTATTAAATGGTGATGGGGGTGATGCGAGTTCTGAATATTTAATATTAATAAACTGTTAATATTTTTATATATCGTCTCGCATTAATTAATTTACCCCATCCCTTTACATTTTAGCAATTTCTGTCATAAGTTAGGTGACAAACACTGCTAATGAATAGGGGGCAGTGACAAACCCACTCTGTCCTCCCCTTTTTATCTCTGACTTTAAACCAGTGAGCTTTGCTTCAGCTTATTTATGAAGAAACAGCAGTGGGGACTGCTGCAGAAACGTTTTACAGAGTATACAAGAAAAAAAAAAGATCCCTATGCTGGGTCAGAGTAAACTTCACAGGTTGCCCAAGGAGGTTGTGGAGCACACAATCACCCGACATGATCTTTGATCACATTGAGTGATTCTGTGCTCCACAACCTCCCTGGAAGTGTTCAAGGCCAGGCTGGATGAGGCCTTGAGTGACCTGTGCTAGTGGGAGGTGTCCCTGCCTATGGCAGGGGGTTGGAACTGGCTGAGCTTTGAGGTCCCTTCCAACCTTACCATTCTGTGATTCTATTTTCACTCTGGAGTAGCAGCCTGTCTCAGAGCGCTCAGTTGGCAGGTGCAGGTACAAAGGGATCTCTCCCAGTCTTACCTGGGGCAGGAGCAGTTGACCCACTCTGGAGCAGTTTCTAAAGGTGAGGCTCCCTTGCCTGTGAAGGTGGTGACGTTGGGCAGCAGCACAGGCAAGTCCTCGTAAGGCACAGGCAGAGTGCCGCAGGCGCGGCAGTGAACGACGGGAATGGGAGCACCCCAGTAGCGCTGGCGAGAGATTAACCAGTCTCTCAGCTTGCCACTGCTCAGCTCTCCACCCAGGCCTCTACTTCTGGCCTGCTGGGTAACAGCTTGGAAAGCCTCCTGCCGAGTCATGCCTGTCAGCTGATGAGAGGAGGAAGAAAGATTTGTACTTGCTGTCACTGACAACACACGGACAGAAGAAGTCACAACTGCCACTTCTGAGAGCTAAAGTTTATGAGCCTCACATTAACCTACTCACATTAACCTACTCTCTGCTTCCTTCCAGCCAAGGACTACCCACACTTTACCCTTTTTGCTCTAAGGTCTGGAGAGGAGGAGGCTGAGGAAGAGCCTTGCAGGCTCCCTTCACTGGCAGGTGTGTGTACTGCTGATACTGATCAGCTGTACAGGCTGAGTAGCACCAACATGAGGCACAGGAAATGCTGATGGTAGAGCAGCTCTCCTCCTCCTCTGCTCACTACAGGTTTTCCTCCTCTTGCTTTCACATAGATCTTAACCACTTAGGCCTTAGCCCTCTCAGCTATACTGGGCTGCTCAAGGCCTCATCCAGCCTGGCCTTCAATGCCTTCACAGAGGAAAGCAGCCACAGCCTCCCTGGGCAGCCTGTGCCAGACTCTCACCACCCTCACACTCAAGAACTTCCTCAGCTCCAGTCTGACCCTGCTCTGCCTCAGCTCCAAACTATTCTCCCTTGGCCTGTCTCTAGACACGCTGATGAAAAGTTCCTCTGCAGCCTTCCTGCAGGATCTCTTCAGCTACCAGAGGAAAGCTCTAAGGTTCCCCTGGAGTCTCCTCTCCAGGCTGCACACCCCTAGCTCCCTCCGCCTGTGCTCAGAGCAGAGATGCTCCAGCCCTTGGATCATTTTTGTGGCACTCCCCTCCTCTGGACTCATTCCAACAGCTCTCTGTCCTCCTTATGAACATCATTTAAAGATGAGATTTGTCACTCCAGGTAGAGTTGTTGCCACAAAGGCTTACACCACATCTCAGAGTCCATGGGACTAATATGCCAATATTTGACTTACAAACCTGAGATGATGAAATGAGAACAAACTTTTAGCATGGGTTGAATTATTCAGTTTCCACTATAGAACTCAGAGCAATACTGCACTTTCCTCTCAGGTACAAAAGGAAAACAGCATTTGCTTGCTATGGAGGAGCCAACACAGCTAATCATTACATTATTCCTAGAAATTCAGTGCCATAAGCCTGGTTTCAGCCTTA
The DNA here is from genome assembly GCA_013399775.1 of Semnornis frantzii. Lineage (NCBI taxonomy): Eukaryota > Metazoa > Chordata > Aves > Piciformes > Ramphastidae > Semnornis > Semnornis frantzii. The sequence goes on from VWYK01034631.1 coordinate 377,290, forward strand.
AAAATTACAAATTCAAAGAAACTGCCTACAGTCATGCAGAGTATTTGGCACTCCTGAGAAAACAGATCCAGCCTGCATTGCAAGTAGGGAAGAGCTTGGTTCCTCTGTACCCACCTCTGCAGAATTAATTACTTTCTCCAAGCCATCTGGCAGCCTCTCAATGACTTCAGTGAAAGCTATGCCCAGCCTCCTGGCGACTGCAGCATCTTCTGCACTGGTGCTGGGAATCGCTGCAAGGGCAGAAGGAGTCAGCTCTAGGATCGACCACCACAGACACCAAGCAGCACTGAGGGGTAAAGGTTTTACTCCTGTGGCACACTCACTTCACAATGGCTTTTGGCTGCTCCAAGAGTTTAAAAGGCTAAGAACCACTAAAGCATTTTCACCTTCCTTAAGCAGGGAAATTCAATCAGCTGTAATTACAAATTCATTTTCCTAAGTTCCCTGCATGCAGATGTTCATCGCTGTCCTACCTCAACAAAGGATGAAAAGTTGAGGGTTCTGACAAAGCCCAAAAATCAAGCTACAAAATTCAGATAAACAGTCAAGTAATCAATGCAGTTCTGTTATCTAAAAACATTATTCTGAAGTGCTGCCACTTCCCATTCTGTTTGCTAATGGGAGAAACAAAGCCCAAACAAGCAGCCCTCACTTCGATGGGGAATTCAATCTCCTCCTACCCCACAGGTTATTAAAACCCAGCACGACACAGCAGCCTCCGGCATTACCAAGCCTCTCACTTCTTACAGCAGACAGGAACTCAGGAAAACAACTCAATAACAGCAATTCTCTGTTCCAGACAACTCCTGAGAGCACCTCCCACTGCTGTTCCAGGCACTCAGGGCCCTGATGCTGCCTTTCCCTTGCAGCCAGTGGTTTGGGCCAGTCACACACCTCAGTTCTGCTCTGCACAGCTGCCTCTCAGGGTGAGCAAACACTTCTGAAGGTCCTTCTCACCTGTACTCTGCAACACCAGCAGCAGAGGTACTCTTGACACACAGGGACATGGCTTTCTGCAGAGTGTTTCCTTTCAGCCCTGAGTTGTTCAATATTTTGATGAACTTTGCACAACTGCTGTCATCTTTAAAAGGCAAAGAAACTGATCCCAACAAGCCACTGCCAGCACTAAGCATGAAAACTACAGACAAAAAACCTCTCAAAATATTCCTGAGCAGATCAGAGTTACTCACATCCAAAGTACTCCATTCAGAACTGGTTTAACATTGTCTTTGTTCAGGCAGTGGAGTGCCTGATCTCCAGGAGCTCTGTCAGTAGCTGGGAGGCTGGAAGCAAAAGTGAAGCAAACCAAGCAGAACTGCCCTGTGACAAAGCAGGATGCAGAAGGGTTGGTTTAGCTCTCCAGCAGGTGGGTGCTCCTGCCATCCCCTGCTCCAGAACAATGCAGTTGCCTCCCTCTGGCACAGCCCTGCAGCAGGTGGCTTCACAATATGCTCTAGAGGGAAAAAACACCAGCCCCACTTTCTGGTCTCCCTCCTTTTGAAAGGATGATTCTGCTAATTCACAACTCATAAGAGCTGGCATGCAGCACTTGCTTGGAAGAGCTGGGCTGTCTGCAGCAGACAGAAGGCCAAGGTGTATGCCAGTGAGCAAGCTGGAAGCTTTTCATGAACAGGAAAATTAGATCTCAATTATTTGGCTTCTCTTACATGAGGAAAGCTTCTGGTGCTCAGAATCAGATCCATTTCTCAAGTCTAAGATGCAGACAAGTTCTGAAGAAGGTGGATTATTTCCATCAGCCTTGGGAGGGGTATCTGAGACATTTCTGCACACAGGCTGGTTCTACTCAGCCCAGCTAGGCAGGACAGTCAATACTGGCAGCGGTGCAGAAAAAAGTAGCAGCTCCAGGGCAGGACAGAAGAATCCTCAACAGGGAGGCAACAAAAAGGAATTAAGGGGTAAGGAAGGCATGGGAAGGGGAAAGAAGAGAGAACTAACTCGCATTAGGACTTGGGAATCCATTTGACATTACTATTTTACATTTACTGTACACTTACTGTCTAAAACATTGCTCCATAGTATGTAAACATAAGACACAAAAAGCTGCAAGTCTGTGTGGCTTGAAAAACATTTCCAGCAAACAACAGCAGAGGGATGGTGAGAGCAGCAAGCAGATAGGCACAGTAGGTAACCAAGCCTCCCAACATCTGCAGATCCTCTAATGGACTCATTTTACAACACTGCCACTGAATTTGTTCATCTGTAAATCTCTCCCCACACACAGGTTCCATATAGCTACTTTCCCATCCTTATTCTCTAGGAAGAGCAGCAATGAGGAACAGAGCCAAAGCCCAGAAGAGGTCCTCTGTGTTCAAAGATTGGCCACAACAACATCTCCTGCTCCACCTCCCACTCAGCCATTCCATGTCACCTACCTATTTTAGTATCAAGGTAATTCTCAAAACTGGTGTTTGCTGAGATGACTACAGGAATCTCCTGCTCTGTGAGCAAGTTCACAGCTGTCACAGACGTGAGAGAGTCTGAAAAGAAAGGTAATGATGTTAAGTATGACAGAGGACATGCTAAGGGTAGTGACTGCTGCAGCTCAGTTTCTCTCTGACAGGCAATGGACATTCCACATTTGTTTAAAAAAAAATGAAAAGCCAAATCCCATTTCTACACAGCTCAGACAGACCCAAATCTCCAGCAAGTCAGACTGAAGTGTTCTCCTGATTATAAAACACAGCAAACACCTGTAGAAAACCAGAGTAAGGCTTGGAGGGTAACAAAAAACCTGAGTCCTTGACCAAAATGCAGCAAAGCTTTATGAATTGGCTCTAATAAAGCTCAGTGATACACCAGCATGAACAATGACAAAGGTTAGACCCCCAGCTCCCAGTGACTCAGGTGAACCTGAGCAGCAGCACAAACTTCACACTTCTGCTCTGCCTCCTTCCAGAAGAGACAAAGCATGAGAAATACCAGCCAGCCTGAAGGGGCTCTGGATTTCCAAGCAGGCTATTTAGCTTCACATGAGAGGTGAGGTACCCAGCAGCCACAGGGCAGGCAGGGAGAAGAGAGAATCAAGGGGGAGGGCTGTGATAAGCTGAACCACGGTGTGCAGCTTGGGTGGCTTGGCAAGGAGAAAATCAATTTGAATACTCCAAGTTTTGAGAATTCAAACCCCAGATCTCAGTTTGGAACTGCTTCTAACTCTTTCAGTGCTTTTAAGATGATGGTAATTAAAATAATGAAAATGCAGGCTGCTAGGATCTTGCTTTTGCCTATCCTCACAGCTAACCTTAGGTTTGTACTACAGCATGCAAAATCTGCTTGAAACAAGGAAGAGCATTTCAAAGAAGGCTGTACTTCATCACTCTTCCTAACACAAGTGCTGTCTTTGTTTACTTATGGTTACTATTTGCTTTTCATCTTCCAGTTCAGATGTCCACCTTGTAGAGAAAACTCCTCACACTCTCTGCAGAGTTCTCCTCCCCTACTTAAAATCAGTGTGGAAGGAATCATTTCCCTCTTTCAAAGCAAGGGACCAAAAGGCCTGGTGAGCAGGAAGCTGAGTGGGTAGGACACTGCTCTGAAAAATAACTTGTCTCTTCCATCCACAATTAATGCTGCTTTTACTCTGGAACCCAAAATAACAGCTCCAGCTGATGAAGCCACTCTTCCTTGTGCTCCTTTCCTGACATCATTATGATGGGAGCCACAAAGAGATGACAGGACACTGAGCAAGAGAAAGAACACTTGCAGCACGTGCTAGCAGGATCATGAACACCAAAAGGGTCCAACCTTCATCTCTCCAAACTAGGAGGCTTGATTCTAAATGAGCAGGAACAGCTCCTGCTCAGCCTGACACAGCTTCTCTGAAGATCATTCTCTACAAGTGTTCTTTTTCTCCAGCACAATGCAATATGAGGACAACATTACCTTTCCCAGGGGTGAAATCCCTCTGCAAGACTTCCTTGAGACTGCTGCTGCCATGCAACAGTCTGTGAGTGTCTGAGATGCAGACATGGGAAGTTCCATAAATGGCTTCGGGCGTACAGGTGTAAGCTGCAAGTTTCTCTCCTACTACTTTACCATTAACCTGCAAGAGAGCAGCAAAATTGCCTTTGGGAGTGCAGTGAGTTCAGATTTCCCTTCCTTGCCATGCAGCAAACCCACACCACCCACCCTGCAGAAATACTCAGCTCTGAATACCAGGTGCATTCCCATTATAGGGAGTCTACACAATCAAACCTCGACAAAATTTACTTCTTTCAGACCAAATTTACTTTTAAGACCTTCAGAAAGTTGCTTTGCAGCCTTGACTCAATCCATGCAAACCTATCTCTAAAAAGCCAATTCTAAAATGACTTGGAATGTTGCACTACATCTATATACACACTGCACTGAGCTAGATCCCACCCCTCATGAGGTAACCTGGAACCCTTCTGGTCACTTTTGAAATACAGGCCTAGCTTCCAAGAACCAGCCAGGAAGTTTGTTATTTCTTTAACCAGCCTTCAGAGCTCGTTTCTCAGTTACCAAGCCTTCCCCACACCTGCCTGACAAAGCCAATGCTGCAGCTTATGTAGAGGAAAAAAAAGGCACAACACTAAAACATCAATAGAGAAAACTGCTTAGGAATTGCAACCCAGCCCTATCAAGAGGCTTCCTGTCTTAGGTCAAGGAACTGTGGAGTGGAGGTGGGTGTCTTAGGAGGAGATTTTTCTACAACAGGTCTTGATATAAATTTGCAGAAGCAAACACACACAAAAATGCCTCTTCTAGCAGGGTGCAGGCCAGAGGTAGGAAGAAAGCTGCATGGCCTCAATTTGAGTTCCCAAAAACTCAGCATTTTAAAATGTCACATTGAAAATGTTGGAACAGAACAAATAAGAACAAAGCTTTGAAGCACAAGGGCTGGAATTCCGCCAGGGAATCTCTCTCTGAGAATCTCCTCTGTCATTATCATATTCAAGAAGCCTTCTGCATCTTGGGCAAAAAGGGAAAACCTGAGGTCCATCTGTAGACAACTACAATTTCTTTTTCCTTCCTTTCCCTGCTCTCTATCCAGACTTCTCTGCAGATCCACCACTGCCTAACTGTGTGGGTGTCATTATTTTAGTTACTTTATTTAGTAAATTAAATAGTGGGCACCAGAAGTGGCTTGCCAGAGGTCATGCTGGATCTGACAAGCTGCTGCTGTGCAGAGGACTTAAAGCCCAGCTAGATGGCAGTTGCTGGGCAGTCAGCACTGCTCCCCTCATGTGCTGCTTGTAGGAAGGGTTCTTAGCTGGCACACACAGAGCCCACATCCACCTGATCCTGCCCTTGAACACACAAACCCTTCCCTACAGAGGGCAGCAGGGAATCTGTGCTCAGCACTCAAACCCTTCCCTACAGAGGGCAGCAGGGAATCTGCGCTCAGCACACAAACCCTTCCCTACAGAGGGCGGCAGGGAACCTGTGCTCAGCCCACAGGTGATGTCCTTCAGGACTCCTGTGCTGGTCTGAGCATGAACACAATCAAGCTTTTTAGACCAGAAAATCCATTTCCATCAAGGGTTTCAGAGGTTCTGGCCAGCCAGCCAGGAGCCCAGCACTGACATTTCTGACTTACCTTTAGGCAGAAGTGGAGGTAGCAGCCAGTGCAGTCACCCAGCCAGTTGGCCTGCATCTCCTTTATCCCATACCACTCAGGGAGATCAGACAAAGCATCAGACAGAGCCTGGTGCAACAGAAGAAAGAATTGGCACTTTGAGCTGCTGTAAGCACACAGAGACCAGAGGCTTAATGACAAACATAAAAACAAGGTGCTGGGGAAAACCTAGCAAGAGCTGTTTTTATACTGGTACCCCCTCAAATTCAACTCTGAGAACAGAACTAGGGTGGTGCAAGCCAAAGCTATGGCAGCCCCATCAGGGGCCCTGCTCTTCCTGAAAGAGGCCCTTCCTTTTGGATGGACTAAACCTCACACACACAACAAATGAAATGAGATGAAAACAAGCACAGGAAATATTCCCAATGGATGTAACTTGTGAGCTACTGAGCTGAAGATAACTACACAGTTGTATAAGAGAAGTGCTTACTGTTGTGAATTAAAACAGTGCTGGAGCAGGTCTAGAGGAGGCCATGAAGATGCTGAGAGGGCTGCAGCAGGTCTGCTCTGAGGACAGGTTGAGAGAGTTGAGGCTCTGCAGCCTGGAGAAGAAAAGGCTTCCAGGAGACCTTGGAGTAGCCTTGCAGAATCTGAAGGGGGCTCCAGGAAGGCTGGGGAGGGACTATTGACAAGGTCTGGGAATGCCAGGACAAGGGGCAATGGGTTTGAAGTGGCAGAGGGGAGATTGAAAGTGGATGTTAGGAGGAAGTTGTTTGCAGTGAGGGTGGTGAGACACTGGCACAGGTTGCCCAGGGAGGTTGTGGCTGCTCCCTCCCTGGAGGTGTTCAAGGTCAGGTTGGAGGAGGCCTTGAGTGACCTGTGCTAGTGGGAGGTGTCCCTGCCTATGGCAGGGGGGTGGAACTGGCTGAGCTCTGGGGTCCCTTCCAACCTTACCATTCTATGATTCTGCAAGGCACAAAGAGCAGCAGCAGCCTTACCATGCAGTAAGCAGGGAGGCAGGAGATTATTAAATAAATTCCATTTTCAAATGTCTGATGACAACTTCATAGTGAAAAACTTGGAAACATTAAGCAGCAGACTCTTTCTACCCCCATTTTTCATGGCTCAGGAAGAGGCAAGGAAATCTCAAATGCAAGCATCCAATTATAGGAGACATTAGTCTCATCTTAACTAAACTCAAGTCGAGGTAAAGCATAACTACATTCTGGCAGTCCTCCAGATCTAAAGATAAACAGTCTGAGGAAAAAGCTAAGAACTCAAAAGCTGTGCTCAGGGATGAGAATGACTTCAAGGTTCTTACAGCTCGAGGAAAGTTTGACCCAAGTCACAGTGCTGGAGAAGTTAAAGATTCAGGCTAGATTACAGTTTCACAGGACTGCTTTCCTCTCTCTGAACACCTGAAGCATCTTAGCACAGGCAGAAGATCAAAGTTAAGCAGCTCAAAGAGAGCCATGAGATCAAGATGAGCTGGCTGAAAGCTCACCACAGACAACAACAACCGAGTCTGCAACCAGAAGCACTGGAAAGGGGAAAACTCAGCTCCCACATCCAGTTGTAGCCTGCTGATTCATGCACAAACACAGCTTCAGTTTAGCAATCCAGACAAGAAGGGTCCAGAAAATCAAAGACCAGAAGCACTTTATAATTCCCCCAGAGCAACTCAGCTCCAAAACTCTCCCTATTTATAGTTCAAAGTTCTGTTGAGCACCTACAAGTTTCTATCTTTGGCTTCAGGAATGAAAAATTTTAGCATCATCAATAACCTGTCACCACCGATTTCATTTCTGAAGTGTCTCAGGTCCCCCATGACAGTAAATGAAAAAAGTGAAAAGCCTAACTGAGCTGCTCCTTCTTTTTATGATGTTTGACAGATGTGCAACACCAGACTTTAGCAAAAGCCTTCATTTCAAAACCATTCACTAGCAAACCAAAACTGCCTCCCACTAACCTCAAATACATTGAAAAAGCAGGAGAGTCAGGACCTGCCTGGATTAGTCTTCAATTCTTCACCAGTTCAGCAAGCTCCCCAAAGAGTAAGCAAATATAAACTAAGCATCATTTCATCAAGCTGGCTGTATTAGAGGAAAGGAGAGTGAGGCTGCCCACTGGTTCAGTGTGCACTCTGCTGCACAGTTCCAACCATGCTCAGGCAGTGCAGTTCCTGCTGCCATTTCACCTCTTGCTCTGGGCTTTAACCTTCAGTAGTTCCTGCCTGTACTATCATAGGTCACTCCTGACTTATTTCCCACGTGTGAAGGGTGTTGAAAACCTCCCATTAAAAAGCAGCAGTAGCACAGATGCAGTGGAAACTGAGAAGGAAGTCTTACTCAGAAACATGGTAACTGCCAGCAGCTTTCCCCTTTCTCTACCCTCTAATTTGTGGTCAAACACCTCTGGTTTGATTTGGGAGAACTGAGGCAAAGGAAGGATTCCTCAAAAGCAAAAAGTCCTTCCCCAGATTAGCTCTCCAGAGCTGTTCTAGTTGCAGCAATTACCAATGAGAGGAGCTTCACTTTGCAATACAATGAAGTGTATCTTTGGGGTAAATGAGTCACTGATTCTGTAAAGATAAAAGCTCTTTAAAACCTTTGTTAGCATTTTGAGTAGCACTGAACAGTCACAGATTTGATCTGTCTTAAACCAGCAGCGACTGAAATTTGTATTGCTGGAGCATCAAATGAGATGCTAAGGGGAAAAGGTCAGCCTGCTCTGGATGCCCACAACCAATTTTCTGTCCTGCCAAGCTGACAAAGCTAAGGTCACGACTTAAAGTGCCAAGTAAGCTGTGGAGACTCTGCTCTTGGGCCCTGGTTCAGAGAAGATCTCTCAGCCTGGCTCAGGAGGAAAAGTTTCAAGGTGAACTTTATTGGGTCCATTCTGTTGGAAGAAGACAACAAAGCAAGACCCCAAATGTGGGCAGTGAAAAATCTGGCACAGAAAGAAGGAAAAGCTCCAGAGCCAGCAGCTGCTCTCCTCAGCACTGAGGCATTCCCTGTGCCAGGAAAGCCAAAGCCTCCATGAAGTGATTCCAAAGCTGTTCAGGCCGGAGGGGCTGTCAGATGCCCTGGTGGAGAGCTCCTTGGTTTCCCTTCACAAAGGCAGCACTGAACACCTGAGTGCCTGCACCCCAGCAAGGAGCAGGATTTCTCTCCAAATGTCTGCACAAAAAAACTAAGATAGTGCTGATGTGAATGGCAGCTGGGAAGGAGGGGCAGAACCTTGCAGTCCCTGTCCCTTCTCCCAGCATTTCAATGAAGTCTACACCACCTGAGTGATCTGCACGAGGGGGAGAGGATTTCAAACAAAACTTGGAGTTTCAACGTTGATTCTGTTTCATTCTGGTCAAAAAGAGAGATCATTTTCTAGTTATTTGGGTGACTTTTCAGAAGTGAAACCTTTTGAACTACTGTATGAAACCCACCTAGGAAGAACAGGTACTGTGCAAAGACTAACCCCATGGGTTCTGACGTGAGGAGCCAGTTGACTGTGCATGAAAAACCATCCCAGCAATCTCCAGGTACCCACAGAAATTGCTAACATTTACAGATAGATTTTGCCAAGGCATCTGCCTACAGCTTCAGCTGGGTAACCATAGCAACTAAGTACTTTAGCTTAAACATCCTAAATGCACAGACAACTATTTGAATAACAATGCCACCAGTTAAGGCATCATCTTTTTATCACAGAAACCTGTCCGAAGAAGCATCAGGATGAAGATGTGCTTCAGAAAGCCACACGAGTTGCCAGGCCACTTCCTGTGCACTTGCCAGGTTAAGAAGTGGGTCCTGAGCACTTCATCCCTTTCCATGACCAAAAGGCCTTCTGTCAAGCCTTCCAAGCACACTCAGTACTTTGGGGAAAAGATGGCTGCCAACGGTGAACTGCAGTGAGGGCAGCACTGCCTCGTTTGCATTCCGGGGGTCACGAAGGGACTGAAGGCAGTGCACTAACAAAGGAATCCAGGCTGCCCCACGGGAGTCCTCTGGGGAGAGCAACCTGAGGCACCGAGTGTGCAGGAATGAAACACTGACTCCTGTCCCTCTTGGAGGCAGCTAAGGAAGCAGTGATTTGGTGCAAGCATGGACACAGCCCAGAAACTCCAGTCAGCATCTGCTACAGGCAACAGGGCAAAGGTGCCAGGGTAAAGGTGGAAACCCCAGGGAAGCTCCAGCCTCTGACTGGGGGGAAATGGTGAGATGAAGGCAGACCCTGAAAGGCCAGAAAAGAGATCATGGAACCTGGTGACAAGAGCAGCACAAAACGGCTCGGGGAGCTCTGATCACTTTGTGCCTGTGCAGACATATTCCATTTTCCCTTCAGCTCCAGCAAACATTCCCTGCTTACTGCCAGAGCAGGCAGCAGGATCACTGCACAAGCACCTGCAGAGCTCTTCCACTGAATCAGCAACCAAAGCAGCATGTCTGCAGCTCTCTTCTTGTTGTGAATGGATCTAGAGTGAGACCTGGATTTCCTCTCCATGGACAATGGTGGAAATTCGGGCCCTTTAATTTGAGGCTCAGGAAAAGGGTCAGAGATTAATTTTCTTGGGAATAACTTTCGCTCTCTGCATTTGAAGTCTCAGTACACAGAACCCAGGGTGAAGTTTTCATTCCATCCGAGTTGCAAAAGAAAGCCAATAATTGAACCTTGGAGAGCATAAAGAGAGTAATTTTGTGGAAGAATTCCTAGAGTGGAAGCTGTGCCATCCCATCACAACCAAAATCTGAGCTCACAGCAAGAAAAGATGTTTAAATAACTTGAAGATAGTTTTTTACAGCAGAGGTAATCAAGCAGATCAGAGTAGGAAATAAAGGAAAATAGAAGATCCAGAGAAACTTCACTAAAGAGCAGCTAATAGAAAGAACTTTGGCTGAGACAGAGGTGGAAAGGACTGCCAGGTGACAGGCTCTACTCCACTGCCTGCACCATGCCCAGAGGGCCAACAGCTCGATCAGCAGAAGAGGTTTCTAGGTCAGAAGACTGCACAGCTGTACCCTCCAAATAAAAAACTAGAATAAAAACCACTTGATGGGAAATAGGTGATGACAACATGGGAAAGAAGAATTCATACATTCTCCTCTGATTTGATTTCTCAAATCTTCATCTGATGCCACTCTGAGTTCTGAAAGCTGTGGAGACTTCAGAGGTAACAACTTTTCTATAGGCACACCCAGAGGGGTTGATCATGAACATCAGAGAGCACAAAGCCATGCACATCTGAAGGACCACTTTGGTGCCTCCCTGCTGCTTGCAAACCCTGCCTGCTCATACCTTTGCATAAGCAGTAGTTTTGATGAACCACTGTTTGAGGTACTTCTGTTCCACTTTTGCTCCCGAGCGCCAGGAGCAGCCTCTGTCATCCACCTGCTCATTGGCTAGAACAGTCTGATCCACTGGATCCCAATTGACCAAGGCCTGAAAGACAAAAGTTGCAGGAATAAAAAAAACATGTCAGCAGCTTTTTCAAAGCCAGATCCTTTTCAGACACCCAAGGAACTACCCAGAATCCCTCCCTGGGGCTCCGAGTTCTCTACAGGGTTACACCACCCATCTGAATCAGCAAGGTGGCCCCAGCTGGAAATGAGCATTGGTCTGCTCAGAACTCAGCTGCCCCAGGAATGCAGCTGGCAGCATTTGCCCTGATTGCTCACACTAGCAGGGCAGGCTGACACTTGGCCATGCAATAGGTGAGGGCTCCAGCTGAGTGGGCTGCCAGCTACAGCTGTGGGTGCTTACAAGCTGCCCACCACTAGCTCAGGAGCATCCAGTCGGGTTGAGGGGGCTGAATAACTGAGCATCTCCAACTTCAGAGGACAGAATCACAAAGTATGGCAGCAGTCAGCTCCATTTCAAGTGGAAGACTTGGTATTTTCTGCACATGACTTGTGTCAGTGGTTGGAATCATCTTTCCTTGGCAGCACAAATAGAGCACAGAAAGTGGAGCTGAAACATTGCTTTCGCTTCGCACAACCTTGGCTTCTGAGGGCTAACTGAAACACCACTCAACAGAAAACAAACTCTCCTGCCCCCCCAGAACTGAAAAACTTAGCTGGTTGTTCATCATTAAAAACTCAGCCCAGGAAAGGACCCTAAAGGTCATCCCAGGAGAGCAAAATCCACCAACTAACTGCGAGTGGCAGACCCAGAAATGTGCCTTGACTTGACCCGGTGCAAAGCACTGAAGGCCGGAGGTGACAGGCTGATACCTGCCTCTTTTTGATACACCATCCCAGCTTCAAACAGCTTCAGGAAGAGGTACTGGGTCCACTTGTAGTACTCTGGTAAGCAAGTGGTTATTTCCTGCAGAAATGAAAGAAAACAATGAGGAGCCAAGGCTGCAGGCAGACCTGTAGGGCAGGTGGGACAGAGTGGGGGTGAGACTCAAAAAGAGTTGCAAAGGAGATCTCACAACCAAAGGACAAAGGAGCAGCCAAAGCAGCTCCAGTCAGAACACTCTGGGTGCAAGGCCAGTAAAAAACAGTCCTAAAAGAATCCCAAAAGGAGGGGGAACTGTTAAGATGGAAATCAAGACAGGTAAAAGCAGCTGAAGCACATCAGGAGCAGGGATGGGAGTGAAGAGAGCAGCAGGTACCTGGGGACAGCTTCTGAAGAACTTTATGACGGTTTGCAAGTTTTTAGTGAACTCCAAGCATTAAAGCCCAGTCTACTTCTCTGCTGCTGACACAGGGCAAGATTTTAAAGGGTTTGCTCTTAAAGCCCATAAACTGCATTTCAAATAAACATATTCTTATGCAGAGAGGTCTTAAGGCTTGCATGGCCTGGGTCCCCCAGTTTGCTCTGCCCAAGCCAATGGTTTCCCAGGTGCACTGGAGACACAAAGGCTTGCACTCCCGTGCTTGGCCACAGTGAAAACAAGCAGCTCAGCATGGAAGTTCTCTTTGCATCACCAGTAAGTAACAAGACACAGGTGACACCTCCCTCCTCGGCAGTTGGCCTGTTTCATTTGCACCTCTTTACAGGAGAAGCACTCCTCCAGACTTCCAGTCTGGTTGCATTTTGTCGTGGTACTTAGTGAAGAGGACTCTCAGGCTCAACTTCAAACCAAGAGAGCATCTCCTGATTCTGCAGTCAGGGGGCAAAGCAGGCACTGAGTAAACGTATTCAGTTTGCAAGCAGTCATCAGCTACCTGAAGCAGCTCCGGGTGGAAAACATCTTTCCTAACCAGGCTCTCCTGCCCTCACCTTCCCACTGCACCTGACCTCAGCAAGCTCTTCTGACTGGAATGCTCCTGAAACACTCCAGCAGTAAAACAGTGGTTTTTTTTTTCCCCTACACCTTAAGATTCCAGTGCTGAAACACTGCTTTGAACTCCAGATTCCAGTGCTGAAATTGTTTGAACAATTAATGTGACCTTTGAATGGAGGTGCTTCAAAAATGCACCTAAGAGGCTTTGAAGATCAGCTATTTAATGGCAGTTTTCAGCACAGCATGTGAAGACTCAGCCACACAAAGCAGCTGCTTGATTAAATCCCTGCACTTTGCACTCAAAAGAACACCACTTGATAAAAATTTGATTTCCATCGCTCCAACTAAACATTATCCATTTAATCCTCTTTTCCCCCTCCTCCCTGCTTCTCCACACAGTGATATCAATTCCTCTGCCAGCATGATGCCACTACAGGCAACCTAGGTTCATTGCTGGGGTAGCAACACACAAAAGAATGGAGACAATTCTGTCTGGCAGAATATAAAGGTGATGTGAGCAACAAACAGGGAAGGCCAAAAAGAGAGTTTGTCAAATAAAACAGTCAAATGGACTGAGATTTGCCCTCTGGTCCTGAACAGCAGATCTCTGTTAATTGAAACAAAGACAGATGCCATTTCTCAGTCCAAACTGACTGATGAGGTGGACACAAGCTCGAGCAGCAGGACAGCAGCTGGCTCCTGGGAAAGCAATCCCAGGTACCTGCTCTCTCACAAATGCAAATCAACATGTTTTTGGAAGGAAGTGCAGCAGCCTCCATTACCAGAACAAACTGCTGGGTGGTCACTGAGCTGAGCACTCAGGAAGGTCTGAAGTAACACTTGAAGTTAATGAAGAAAGAGAAATGACATCACCCAAGTAAAAGGAGCTGCTGATGACAAGCCAGGAACCTCCTGGCAATCTCCAGATGGGCACTGGAGTTTTTCCTACCATTTTGCACTTTGAGGCATACAGTGAAAAATCATCCCCCATGTACTGCAGTGACTGCACTTGGAAGGTGTCCATCAGGCTGCTCTCACACTGCAGTCAAGTTGAATGCTACCATTTCTGTTTGTACCTTCTGAGCATGACAAAGATTTGCAGTGCATCAGCAGAACTAACTCAACTCAGGGACAGAGAGCAGGCTGCAAACCAGCAGGATGGAGCTCTGCCATGCAGCTGGGGTTTCTGAGTTCTAAAGAAGGTGCTTGCATCCTCAAGCTACTCTCCTGGCTACTTCTTTTTATTTAAAAGTAACAGCTACAGGCTGCTAAAAGAGTTCACTTGTTGCAGTCACACAACTAAGCTAGAGAGGAGTCATTTCCTGGTTTACTGCTGATCATCTTTTTAGCACAGTCTTAGGCTAGCCTGAGACACACTGCACCTGACTGTTAGGAAACAGTGATTAAGAGAAAAAGGCTAAAGAGATGTTTTTGCAGACCTCTCTGGGAAGATTAAACAGCCCTTACTGTTTGTTTTGGTGCTAAGTGCATGTGCCACCTCTTCTGGAAGCACAGTGGTTTGAGTTTCAGAGGTTTAGAGCTAGCCTGAGGAACATTTCAAACCTCATGTGAGTATCTGTATTTCACAGGCCCTCAGTGTCACACTTCATCAGCTGCAAACACAAATGCCATGCAGTGCCTGTGCCTTACAGTAGAAAGCAGCCTGGTAGCAGTGGTTTCCTTCTTCAGTGAATTACAAGTAGGGGTGGCTGACTGTAAGTGCTCCGTGGACAGAAAGAAAATTGGGAGGTAAAGCTCTGCCTCCTGCCAGTTTTGTGCAGGCTCAGGCACTACACAAGAATGTTAACTTCAAAACTAAACAGAACAGCATCTGCTCAAAGCTCCCAAAGATTTCATCCTTTTGAATGTACAGAGCAGAAGAGGAACATTACTCTTATGTAGAAAAATCCAACGTTACTTGGAAAGTCTGAAGAGACTGAGGTGGTGCTGGCAGCAGGAGCTGAAGGCAGAGCAGAGAGGTGAAGGCTTACTGGGAGCACTCAGAATGACTCCTGAGCAAGGAAAGCAAAAGCAATTCACACCCCAGAGGCTGTCAGAGAATATTGACAAGTCCAAGGTGAGAGAAAGCCCAAAGCAGGTCATTTTCACAATTTAACAGCTTCAACTGGTGTCTTTCAAAGACTTCCCTGTTGTCATCCATAAAATGATGGCATTCCATGTTTTTCAGTACCCCACCACACAAGCAACTCTTACTCTTTCCCATGTGAAAGACAGCCCCAGTGCATCAAACTGCTCCCTCATGTGTTGAATATTACTGCAAAGTGAAAAAAAAAAAGACAAATTATTAACTTAGAATATTTCCAGCATGTGATCAGACATAAAATCAGGTGGTTATGAAGTTCTGAAAAACCAAAAGCACCAATTAATTCTCAACACTACTACCTCACTGACACCCAAACTTTTGGCACCATTCATCACCACTCTCTGGGCCCACCCCTCCAGCCAGTTCTTGACCCATATCAGCATGAATCTGTCCAAGCCAGGAGCTGCCAGCTGTGCCAGGAGCTTCTTGTGGCAGAGGGCGTCAAAGGCTCTGCTGTAGGCCAGGCAGACTCCATCCATGGCCTGCCCTGCACTCACCAGGAGGGTAACTTGAGCATAAAAAGAGATCAGGTTGGTCAGGCAGGCCCTGCCCCTCCTAAACCTCCTAAGCCGGCAGGGGGCTGGCCAAACCAAAGCAAAACGAACGAAATAGGCTCGTCAAAAGAGGAAACGGATCCAGGCCCCAAGAGCCCTGTGTGCTGTATCCAGAGCACAGCTAACAGCTCCACTGAAGGTTGGTTTCTGAGCCATTCACAGACAGTAATGTTTGCTAATACAACTCTCTACTCATTTTCAAGAATATTATGGGAATACAACACTCAATTCTGTGGTCTAGAGCTCAACCACCTCACACAAGTCAGCAGCACTAATGGCTGCTTTGCACTTGTCAAGGTCCAGACTCAGATGAACTCTTCTTCCTCCTTTGCGCGGCCCCGAGAGCTGCTCGGCAAATCTATCCCCCCAGCCCAGCATTTCCAGCTGCCTGTTCTGTACCAGGATTTAACTCATCACAATAAAATCCTGATTTATTTCTTACTCACTGATTCAGGTGTTTGGGAAATGTCAATCTTTCAAGACTCTATACAATGTAAAAGCTGTGGAGAGTAACACCTGGAAACTCATCCTCATACATCTCTATTTCGAACCTGAGCCCACAAGCCGTAAGACACTGGCAACTAACTGCCTCTTCCTCTACCTTCCCGCTGGTTTTGCTCTGTTTGCTGGGTTTATGGGGGCCACAGTACAGGCATTCACAGTGAAAAGACATGAAACTCATTTCAAACTACCTTTGTGTCCAGCTTGCAGGGTGAAGGCCACGCTCGACCGCAGCATTTTCTGCCGGCAAACCGAAGGCATCCCATCCCATCGGATTCATCACCTGTCAGCACCAAGGGAAAACAGCCTCCTGGCAGCTTCTGCCATGGCAGCAGCAGCACAGAGGCTTCCACATAATGAACAGTGGTTTGCATCCAAACAACAAACACTGTTTTGCATTGCAGCAGTAGCTTTGTCTTCAAAACACGCCAGCTGTGGCCAGATTTGTTTGGAAGGATGAATACGAAGACGCTTGCTACGACAGAGAGCTGACAGCATGTCCCAAATCCTCAGGACTATTTCAGTACCAGGTTAACAATAGTATAATTCAATCCTTTAGCAGTTTTTGTGGTGGCCAAAATTAGCAGTTGATGCCACTGCTAATCAGGCTCAGATGCTCATTCCAAAGAAGCATCTGAAGCTCATTCTAAAGAAGCAGCAAGCAAGCAAAACTAACTGAACCAGTGGTTTTAGAACTGTAGAACTGGCCCTCATGCTCAGCCTACCTTTTTTTTTTTTTTTTCTTTTAGTGCAAGAAAAATACCTTCTGGTAAACTTAAACCAACAGGCAAAATGAGGAGGATGGGGAAACTGTTTAGTCAAACGTGTTTGGTAAATCTCCACTGCAGAGTGACAAACTGCATTTCATGACCACAAAGAAAGGTAGGCTTGCCACAGCACATACCAGATGGTTCCTGGTGACACAGATATCTTATCCTTCCCAGTAACATCCACTTTCCTTTCACAAATACTCTAGCAACACAGGAAGTATTCCAAAAACCTGCTGAAGCAGGGAAAGGAAGCCCAGCACTTAGGATGCTGTCATTAAAGCCACTTAGGGATTGGATACCTGGCAAAAGCAATCCTATTTCTTACCCCTAACAACTGAGTTTACAGCACATTGTAAAGTTACACCAGCAGCAAACCATGAGTAACACTTTAAAGGTTGTAAGAAATTGACATTTTAATCCCTTAAAATCTATCCAACACCCAGCTGCATGCAAGTGAACATGCAGTAAGCAAGCAAGGCCACCAATGTGGAGCTGCCAGGCTACCTTCACCTGACAAACCTGCTTGGTTCAGAACATAACAGTTGCTCTGCTTGCTCCTTGGAATTCTTTTTGCTCTTCTTTGCCACAACCTTTCATTCCTCTGACTTCGACAGGCTCTTTGATAAGAAATATTCTCTAGGTGTGTTTGTAAAGGTGCCCTGAGCACCAACTCAGTATAAAAGCAACAGGACATAATAGATCTGACTCCTCAGCATCCTCCTTCCCACTCCTCAGCTACAACTAAACCTGCTGTAAGCCATTACCCTGCTGCAACCAAAGGTATGAACCTGGGCTCAGCTGGGACTCAAGCCAGGGTCCACACACAGCACATTTCTGATGCACAGAACCAGCAGAAGCTGGAATGCTACTTTGTGTTTCAAATTATCACACAGGTAATTAGCAGACAGTTATTATTCCTTCCATCAGTGTCAGAAAACAGGAGCCCCAGCTCTCTGCTTCCCCCCCATTTTAAGTGTGGCATAGAAAATCTTACTTGGAGCCTAAAGCACTTGTCCCTGCCCAAGTCCCCAGCCCTTCTCTCCCTCTCCTCACCAGCAATCAAAACAATTGGTGTGAAAGACACAAAATGAAAGGGAAATTGGACATAGACTACAAATCTCGACAGAATTGTTAAAGGATACACTGAAATGTTCGTTTCTGCAGCTGGGCTCTTGGACCATTACTATTGCTGTTATCTGCCTCTGAGGATGAGATGAAATGGGGGAAGTAACCCATTTCTTTCTCCTGTATATCAGAGATTTTCTTTTTGCTTAGGCAAATGCCCTCTGCTTGCATCCCTACAAACTCTTTTTCTCACAGACTGATGCACATGAAGTGACATTAGGAAAGCTACCTTTGGTTTGGCTTCTGAAGATCTCCTGGAGCCCAAAAGCAAGGCACAAGCTCCTTTCTTAGGCTCCTGAGCAAAAGGCTGCAGGGGGGACAGCATCACTACTGGGTAGAGGCCTCCCAGAAGGGCTGACTGGAGTGCAGACCTCACTGCTGCTGGCTCAGAGATGAGATCTGCTCACACAGATCTTCCCAGTTCTACCATACCTATCCAAACCACCAGCAGTGTATCCACTCAGCACCTTCACACAACAGGTCCCCTTAGCAGCCAACAGCATGAGGTTAGAGGGCTGAAGAAGTGCACCAATTCCAGCTTCACACAGAAACCTGAATTCTGAGAGCCATTAAAAATATCCTCAAATGAATCTCCAGGAGACCTCTGTTTAGGTTGTTGCTATAGAGATGAATGCAACATGCACAGTGGCTTCAAAAATGATTGCAAGTTTATTGTCTCTTCCACTCCTTTCAAATCCATTCACAGTAGAGGTTTGGGAAATGCATTTGTCCAAACGAGAGGTTAGCTGCTCCTGGCTGAGATTCATGTTACCTACCTACAGTTAAAATGTCAAAGTCTCCACACAGCACCTGGCATTACATCTGAACTCTACCCAGCCAGCATAAAATACAAGGCAGAGATTAACAGAGCTCTGAAAAGCATCAAAAAGCCTCAAGAGATGGGAGCGGAGAAAAAATACACAACTAACAAGCTGGCACAAAGAATAAAGGCACAGTTAAGACTGCACAAAACAAAGGAAAACCAGACAGAAAGCAATTCTGAAGACCAAAGTGTAGTCCTTGCAGCCCCTGGGTGGTTTGGTGCTGGACTCTAGCTAGCAGAACACGCAGCTGTTCCCTTCAGCATTACAAACGAGCACAAGACAAGAAGTCAGCCTCTCCTGAATGCTGACTTGATTGCTCCTAACAACAGTCTCTAAACCTCATGCAACTGCAGGATCAGTTCTGCTCACTAGAGTGAGCAGGCTCCCAGCATTGCTGCTCTGGGTAGGTAATATCTTCTCCAAACCAGAAAGGGCAAGGAAAACAGACCAGGAACATATCTTGCCAGACAGGATGACTGGCTGAGTCCAGGGATGCCTGCATCTGGTAAAAGAAGGCAGGCTGTGGCTTCAGGCATTTCAGGTGGCAGCAGCCACTACATCACCAGAGGCTGCTGTGTGCCTTCACCATGAAGTGGACAGGGAAACTCCTCCTGGTTAGAAGTATTAGGTTAGCCTTAAACACAGATTACACAGGCCCAGAGCCTCAGAATCCACACAGCCAGGCAAGTATCAGCCTTCAGAGACTGGCATGTGGGAACACAAAGGTGCAAGGAAGTGATTCAAACCTGTATGGGGACCAAAGTGCTTGGGGGCTCCCACTCTTGGTGGTCTTCTCAGGAGCAGATTGTTTAAAAAGAAAGTTTGCATCCTGAAACATCTCAAAGACTCTGACTCCACAGCAGCTCAAAGCACCTCTTGAACAATCACACACAGCATGGTCACAACCCTGTCATTAAGGTGACTGTGGGATAAAGAACAGTAGGAGGCAGTAAGCAGTAACTTCACTTAGCCCTTCCTCATCTCAGTTTTTCCTCTTGGAGGATCTTCCTCTAGTCACTGCTCTCATGCCCGCATTAGCAGGTGAGATCAGCAAGCACAGAGCTGACAACCACCTCCTAATACTGTTCTGTGCCTTTGTCAACATAACTATGACAGACAATTCAGTGAATCTGCCTTAGTGTTTGTAAGGAAACAAAGAATTTGCTTCATCTTCTGATGTGCTCAGTAGATGTCAAATCTACCACCTGGGAGCTGACTTACCTTGCTTATGTCCAGATTGAGGCATTCTAACTTTTAGGACAGACATGAGAATCAGTGTCCAAAAAGTCTGTAAATAAACATTTATTTCAGAGAAGGTGTGATAAGGTAAGGAACAATTAAACTGAAGAGGGCTTGCTGACAGGTTAGGGACTTGAATTACTACAGCAAAGTCTACATCCCTGCCTCTATGCACAGCCCCCACCACACTCCACCTGAACTAACAAGTACAAGCGAAAAAAGAGACTGGCAAAGCAGGGAATCACAATTCCAGGAGCCAGGGAACACCTCTGCCTTCAGCAGCAACTTTCTGTCATCTTCTGCAGTCCTGTGTGCAGTTCTGGAGCCCCCAGCATAGGAAGGACATGGAACTGTTGGAGTGGGTCCAGAGGAGGCCACAAAGATGCTCAGAGGGCTGCAGCAGCTCTGCTGTGAGGACAAGCTGAGAGAGTTGGGGTTCTGCAGCCTGCAGAGGAGAAGGCTTCCAGGAGACCTTAGAGTGGCCTTCCAGGATCTGAAGGGGGCTGCAGGAAGGCTGGGGAGGGACTATTGACAAGGTCTGGGAATGCCAGGACAAGGGGCAATGGGTTTGAAGTGGCAGAGGGGAGATTGAAAGTGGATGTTAGGAGGAAGTTGTTTGCAGTGAGGGTGGTGAGACACTGGCACAGGTTGCCCAGGGAGGTTGTGGAGCACAGAATCACCCAACATGATCTTTGATCCTCTTGGGTGACTGTGTGCTCCACAACCTCCCTGGAGGTGTTCAAGGCCAGGCTGGATGAGGCCTTGAGTGACCTGTGCTAGTGGGAGGTGTCCCTGCCTACGGCAGGGGGTTGGAACTGGTTGAGCTCTGAGGTCCCTTCCAACCTTACCATTCTGTGATTCCCAGATTGTCTTCCCAGTGTACCAGGTAGTAAAGAGCATTACCCAGCAGCTGACAAACAAAAGGCAGGCCAAGCAGACAAGGCAGACCTGGCAGGAGATTAAAGCAATGAATTTTGGACTAGTGTGGACCTTCTGGAAAGAAGCACTGCGGTGCCGCTCTGCAACAGTGCTGCTCATTAGCATTCCGATAAAGCACTTCCAAATGAAAAAATAATCAACCCACACAGATTGCCATCAAAACAACTCTGCTTAGAAAATGCTCTCATTTAGTGCTGCTCCTCACAAGATATAAAATGTAAGATTTTTTCCTCATGTCCACACATTACTACAAACATTTAGAAAACAGTTGTCTCATCTCCTCAGTCTCACACATCCTTGTCTAACCCAATTGCATTTAAAAGAATGTCTCATTTTCTCTTCCAGCATGAACCAGTGAGATCATTAACACCTTCAATACTTGCTGCTTGGAAGCTGAATTTAGATAAGACTGAATTCACAGAGGACATTTGTAATGCTTTCACTTGGTTTATAACAGAAAATCACCTGGCAAAAGGACACAACAGCTTCAAACACCATAAGGCTTCCAGGAGACCTTAGAGTAGCCTTCCAGGATCTGAAGGGGGCTACAGGAAGGCTGGGGAGGGACTCTTGACAAAGGGCAATGGGTTTGAAGTGGCAGAGGGGAGACTGAAATTGGATGTCAGGAGGAAGCTGTTCGCAGTGAGGGTGGTGAGACACTGGCACAGGTTGCCCAGGGAGGTTGTGGAGCACAGAATCACCCAACATGATCTTTGATCCTCTTGGGTGACTGTGTGCTCCACAACCTCCCTGGAGGTGTTCAAGGCCAGGCTGGATGAGGCCTTGAGTGACCTGTGCTAGTGGGAGGTGTCCCTGCCTATGGCAGGGGGTTGGAACTGGTTGGGCTTTGAGGTCCCTTCCAACCTTACCATTCTATGATTGGTTTATTAACAGGCATAGATTTGTAACTCAAAGCACAGAAATTCCTTTTTCACAGCATTTTTAAAGAAATATGTTTGCAGTACAGTCTGTGACTGCAGCTCTCTCCACACACACAAAAGTGGTTTCATTCCACTTCAAGACAAATGTTATCCTTAATATACTTTGGGCAGAACTTAGCCAAGGGCATTTAAGCAAAGCAAGCCAGCCCCTGCCTGGGTTGGGTGCCATCAGTGAGCAGTATAATCCCCAGCTTTATGCTCTCCAAAGCAAGGGGGGAAAACCAAAACAAAACACAACAAAGAACAAATATTTGTTTTCCCACTTCAAATGCTGATGAAGAGGAGGTTTGTGTCAAGTATCAGTAGATTTCAGTGCATACTACCTCTCCACAGTATTTTAGCAAAACAGAATCAGATCTTTTCTAGCCAGGAAAAAGCCTACCTAATGCTCCATTTAAGGAACCAAATAAGCCAGAATCTAAATTATTTTACACTCTTCCACTTAAGACTTCCAACTACCCCTGAAATGAAGAAATTACACAAATGTATTCCAAAGAAGGGCTCCAAGTCACTAAAGGAGCTCTAATCCTTTTGGAAAGGCATTTGAGTTTATCCATTCTGAAGTGGAACAAAGCAACCAATCCTGCCTGCTCAGATTAAAGCAACAGGAAGCCAATTGACTGTTTTCTTCTGAACAATCTCTGAGAAACATCATAGAATGTTAGGGGTTGGAAGGGACCTCCAGACACCACCCAGTCCAACCCCCCTGCCAGAACAGGATCACCCAGCACAGGTCACACAGGAACACACCCAGGTGGGTCTGGCACAACAACCTCTCTGGGCAGCCTGCTCCACTGCTCACCATCAAGAAGCGCCTCCTCCTGTTGAGGTGGCACCTCCTGTGTTCCAGCTTGTACCTGTTGCTCCTTGTCCTGTCACTGGGCACCACCAAAGAGAGCCTGGCACCTTCATCTGCACACCCACCCCTCAGCTATTCATAGAGATTGGTAAGATCTCCTCTCAGCCTTCTCCTCTGCAGACTAACAAGCCCCAGGGCTCTCAGCCTCTCTTCATAGCAGAGATGCTCACCCTCACAGCTCTCCCTTGGGCTCTCTCCAGCAGATCCCCCTCCATCCTGAATCAGGAAGCCCAAAACTGGGCTGTTTCTTTGCCAGGGTAACAGCCCACCATTCCTCAATGCCCTACAAACACTTCTGACATCTCTGCATTGCTTCCAGCAGCTTTCTGACTTGCTAACCAGGGCCAACTTTACATCTATAAGCAGAGCTACACTTCCTAGGAGTATTTGCAATGGCTCCTCCTTTATCTTAGTTTGGAAATTATGGAAAACACTACAAAGTAAATTTTTTACCCTGAAATTGCCTGAAATGTATTCATTTCTACTTTCCATTTTGACTGAGGAACAATTAACAGTTGTTGAACTTTGAAGCAGCTGTTGGAGCTGAATTTCCAGAAGGAAAAATACAACCAAAAGCAACGGAGTAAGTTAAAAAATATGCATGCTAACTTTGTTTGTTTCCAAAGGATTCTTTCTTTTTATCCACTGAAAGATTTGGAAAATTCCCTCAATACAGGGGAAAAAAAAAAAAAAAAATCTTTCTTGGGAATATGAGACCATGTAATGGCCTACAACCAAACCTCTGAACAGACTGTACACAGAGAGGCTGAGAAATGAATTGTGAAGAGAAAAATAAAGATTTTCAGTCCAAGTGAAGCAGAAATTAGCATGGCTAATGAAGGCTTTTTTAAGGGATATAGAAGTTCCAGCAGGTTAATGTGTACCACTAAAACAACAGCTCTGAGAATGGTATCCTCAGAGAATCTGAGAGAGCTTTAATGTCTCTCAATCATACACCAAGCTTAAGTTCTTTGGCTGCCCACCTTGAGTCATAAATAGATGGTCAGAAGTGGTTACCACAACAGAGGAGACACATTTATAGAAATTCAGCATGTTCTCCAGGCACTCTAATAGCCTTCACAGTCATTTTCACATGAAATGTGAAATGCAAGACTTCAAAACTTTACAAGATTTTCCCAACTTCTGGAAAAAAAAAAAAAAGCAGGCCAACATGGAGATAAAAATTGGCTTTCCCAGCTGCTCTGGGTCACTGCAGCTACATCGCCTCCTGTGCAGCCTGCCCTGGCAGGATGATCACTGGAGACCCCTTCCAACCCCTAACATCCTGTGATACATTTTCTCCCAAGGTTGCTGCTTCCAGTTGGGTGCTGTTAGCTTTTGAACACAAGGGATTTGGCCAATGAATCTCACTTTATTTTAGCTAACACAAGAGGAAACAAGTTTTCACCTTGCTGAACAGGAATTTAGTGTTGTTGATGAGAGGTGAGCTGAAAGGACATCTCCAGTGGTCTCAACAGCAAGCAAGAAGTGAAAGTCCCTCATTAGCTCAATTTTTAAAGCTCACTCAGGGGAGCTGGAACAGCTTAGTGCTGGAGTAGACATCACAGGGGCTTGTCTCATTCCAAGTGCAAGGTAGTTATGTCTTCTTCCTTCACTTTTCAAGGCATCAGGATGCATTTGTGTGAAGCTGCAGCACACAGTGCACAGATTGTTCATGGTTGGCACAAGATGTGTAGTATCTGAAAAGGCAGCACACTGCATAATTCAGTGGCAGTGCCTCTGAGAGTCTGGCAGTAGTGCTAACTGCAGGAAATACTCCACAGCACTTGCAGCAAGGAAATGCCACTCAGCACCATAACCAGCAAGGAAAATTTCTCTCTACGTTTCCTTTGTGTTCCTCTGGAGTTCTGACTCCTCTTTCTTGAGCTGCTCCTGCTTACATGCATTAAAGAGGATTCCTTTCTGAGTCTCCTGTAGTTTTTTGCCTACGGCTATTTCTTTTGTTTCTTACCCAAAAAGTGGGTACTGCCTTTCCATCTTCCTCCTTCCTATTGTTTTCCAGATTCTTAAGATTTTTCCCATGACGTCTCAGCTTTCTCCTGCCAGCTGCACCTCTCTCCACTCTGTGGTCCCACCCAGACTGCAGTAGGGTCTTCATTCTCCTCTCCCAGGAGTAGGATGATCAATAGATTCAGGTAGCTGATACCACATCAGCTGCATCATTTGAGATAGCTTCTAATCACCTGCTAGCAACAGTGAGTTCTGAACACCATCTGTTTTAAACAAGTCCCAAAGTGCATTATCTGTGCATCTGTAGCGTATATTGCAAGGCAGCATTTTAGAAACCACTCATTTCCTGAGCAAACACAAAACCCCACCCAGTCCTGCTGTTGCTCTTACCTGCAGCCCTCTCATCTTCTGGAACCGAGCTACAGCATCACTGATGGTGTAGACACGAACGTGGCCCATGTGGAGCTTTCCAGAAGGATATGGGAACATAGAGAGCACATAAAACTTTGGTCTTGATTTCTAGAAAGAAATGTTTAGAGAGTTGTCACTCTGAGTTATTACTTGCCTCAAACAAATACACTACATACTACATGGTACCAGGAGGAGAAACAAGGTCTGCTGGGACTGATCCAAGTGAGCGTTGACAAAGTTCACTCAATCAAATCATTTGGGGCTGTAAATGGAGATGTTTTTACCAGACTTTGCTGCCATCTCATCAACTGACATTGATATATACATGGTTCTTGAAAAATTATGCTTTTAATTAACTTGAACTCAACAAAAGATACATTAACATATCACCATTCCCTACCATAGCATCTCTAAGTGCTTGTCTCTGCACTCCTGATCTGTCCCACCAAAAGCTGAGCACAAGCCAGACTGAACTGCCCTCTTGTCAAGTTAAAGAGATGTTTTACTTGCTATTTACACCAAACATGGAGCTCAATCTTGGCCAGCTGCTCTTTTGTCAGGTGAACTGCAGTAACTCACCAAGTGCCTAACTCAGGCATTTGCAGCCGCATGAACATCCTCTGAAGTGCAACTGCAGTTCCACTACCTGTGCTCAGATCCAAAGACCTCTTACAAGCAGTGTAAAGAGAGCAAAAGTCTCATTTAGTTTGGCTTGAGTAAACTGACAAAAGTGACAAAGAAACAAAACACCTGACACACAAGTTGTTCCTAACACACAAGTAAAGAATCATAGAACGGTAAGGTTGGAGGGGACCTCAAAGATCATCTAGTTCCAACCCCTTGAGTGCCACTGAACTGGCCACTGATAGGTGATTATTAAGTCTCCACATTACATTTCTTAGGTTAATAATCAATACAAAAAGCCTATGGGCAACCCTCTACTCATATGTATCAAGCATTACTGTTGTGTCACTTTTGTCCAACAACAGCCAAACCTGAATACTCCACTGCAGCATCATACACTATCTGCCTCTTAAGGCCAGATGTTATTAAACCTACTTCAACTCTAAAAAGAACCCCAAAATATCATTACAAACATCATTTGGAACTTAGTATACATCTGTGATCCCTAGGAATACAGGACTTGGGAGGTGGTAAAGACACAAGCCTGACTGAATGCGTGCTCTGCTACACCTATGCACTCCACTTTCACCTGTTTCCTCCCCCCAAGAGTCAGCCCTTTCCCCTCTGATACTGACAGAATCAGAGAGGCTACATTCAGAAAAACAAATTTCAAGAGGCATAAAAAGGTTTTTACACCTCTGTGACTGAGCATAATTGTGAGGGAAAGAGTCAGAGACTAAGATCGTGGTTGTTTGCAAGAGCTTTTATTGCATAGGGAAGCTTTTCTTTCCTCCTGCAAGCCACTGTAAACCAGAAAATACCCCTAAAAGCCACCATCCCTTAGCACACATTTTAATGAGTCCCAGCGTGGAGCACAATGGATCTGCCACAGCTGGCTGGGAACGAGCTCTCGAGGAAGCTCTTTACAGAAGTTAGGAAACCAAAAGATGATTCTTTTAATACTTTAAATAACTTAACTCCTACATGTGGTACAGCAACCAAAGAAAGAATTGATTACTTCCTAAATCTACAAGTTCATACTTTTCTCTCTTTTTATTGGTACTTTTTGGCTGTCAGGGTTTAACCCTAGTGCACAAGCTACAAGGAAGAAAATGACCTCATCCCAGTCAAAACCAGGACACCATCTCTTCCACCAGCTCTTCTTCTACCAGATAGGGCATTCTCCCCAAAATGTCATTTTGTCCCATCGTTATGAGGCAGCTGTACTGTGTCAGTTCACTTCCTTCAGAGAAAACAAGAAATTAAACATAATTTCCAAATCTTTTGTCATGCTTACGTCAGTTTCTGAAATTCTGCAGAACTGATCCTTTATCCTTGGTAGCCACCAACTTTCAACTCTTTTTCTTGTCTCCAGCCCATAGTTCTTCTCCCATCTCCCAGTCTCACTGTAAATAGTTCTGACACAAGCAGGAGGCAGCCTTTGCTGCCATTCCAGGCAGCCCAGCAAGCCCTTCAGCTGTCTCTCCAAACACGAGGAACAAGCACCAGCTCTCTGACAAAGCCACTGCATTCTTCCAGTTGTGGTACCTGAAAAGACAAACCCAGGCACTGTAGTCCTTGTAAGAGGGACTGCAGTCTATGGTCAGTGGTTATTACAACTGGACAAGAATCTGGTAGCTGTGAAATCCATTTTAGCCTGATTTAGATTACTTGGCTGTTGTCCATAGTCCCTGCGCTTCATTCCCGCGTGTCCTCATTATAAACCCATTTATCTTTTTATCCAAGAGGACTAATTGTGGCCCCAGCATGGAACAAACCTGTTGTGTTGCATTTCTACTCTAAGACACAATTCTTGTATTCAGTTTTCCATGAGAGCAGGATCAGCCAAATGAAGATGCTCAGTTGTCTGAAGATGGAGAAGAGGGTGTTAGAAAAATGTAGAATGAAATGCGGAGAAGGGGAAGTTGGATGAAAGTATCCTGTAAATGACTGTATTTGTCATCACTGAGAAGAAATGGGGGAGGAGGACTCTCGTTAGGAGATCTCAACTAGACATTCGAAATTGAATATTTTGCTTAGGGCTTCCTCATCTGTACAGCCTCCTGCAAGAACTACCAGAGAAAGTTACACTGCTCAGACAAGATAAAATTTAACAAGGCAAGCAAGTAAAGCAGTGGAGCTCTCCTTCAACTGGAAGCCCATCAAGGACTTCCTCATGTGCTTCAGCCTGAGTCTGCTAAAATAAAATGGGAGAAAAAGCAAACAGCCCACACATTTGGGACTGGACCCACTAAGATATTCACTGCTATTACTTCTCAGAGCAGGAAACAGGGCACCAACAAAACCAACCCTGCTCTCGGATTTCTGCCTCATTGTCACCTCCAATTCCTTTCCTAAAACACTTGTTTACATCCCTATTTCCTATCCTCTGTGTAGGGTTTTGTTCAGTTCCAGGCTGTACCCAAACAGTTGTTCCAGGCCAGCTGTTTCAGGCAGCTCAGCATTTACCTTGCAGAGCTGCAGCAGTAAAATCTCCATGCATAAAACTCTATCTGAAATGGCTTTCTGTTTCCCATGGGACAGCAGCATTAGCAGCAGAAATAACTGTTACACCACCTGAATGCGGTCCCGGAGAAAGCAGGGGGAGCTGCACCTCCCTAACATTCAGAGACTCACTGAGGCGGGAAAAGGCTTTCGCCAGCTCTGTGCACACAGCCCCTCACTGCCTGCCTCACGCAGCTCTAACAGTGCACCTTTCCTCTCCTCTGCCAAGCAGACCCTTTAAAGCCCTTTGCCACTCACACACACCATGCTGGTGCTTGGAACCTTTGGCTGCTAACTCTAAAAAATCTCTCTGATTTATAGTAAGAACAAGCCCAGGACTCAATTGAAGATTCCCAGTGCAGGTGCATGATTTGGGAGACATCTAATCGCTCTTCCTCCACAACCTTGCACTTAGCCCCAAATCAGCAAGCAGGTTTCAGTACCTCACCACTTGGCTTGGTTTTGTTAATTGTTTCCTTATTGCTTTTGCTTTATTTGTATCACTTCCACTTATTTTACAACAGGAAGGAGCCACTTTCAGCGCTGTGCATGTACAGACTATGCATGTGAAAACACAGCGGTTACACACGCCTGGACCCTCCACTGAAGGAAGACAGCAAAGACACAAGCTAGACCCCACACCTGTGCACAGGTCAAGAGAAACCCACCTCTTGGTGCCACACCTGCCAGGGCATATCTGGCTGACCTCAAGCCCTACTGCTCACACAAGCAGGGGTCAGAGCAACAGACGGGTGAGTGCGAAAGAGGCACAGCCTGAGGCACAGAGCAGCAGCCAAAGCTCAGGGGCTGCCAGGATGAGAATGAGAGCTGTGATCTGTGCTCTCTTTCCTGGTCTCAGGTCCTCTCTTCCACAAGAATCATAAAATTGCTCTAGAGGGAAAAGGCCTTTAAAATCAAGCCCAACCATTAACTCAGCACTGACAGGTCCACCACTAAACCATAGCCCTTGGCACCACATCTACACAGCTTTTAAATCCCTCTAGGGATGGTGATACCACCATTGCCCCAAGCAGTCTGTTCCAGTGAAGAAATGTTTCCCAGCGTCCAACCTAAACCTCCCCTGGGGCAACCTGAGGCCATTTCCTCTTGTCCTGGTGCTCCTTACTTGGGAGAACAGACGGACCCCACCTTGCTACAACCTCCTTTTAGGCCTTTGAAGAGAACGACAAGGGCCGCCCTGAGTTTCCTTTCCTCCAGGCTAAAGAACCTCAGTTCCTTCAGCCACTCCTCAAGACTGTGCTCTAGAACTCTCACCAGCTCCACTGGTCGTTACTGGACACACTCCAGCACCTCAGTGTCCTTCTTCAGCGGGCACTCGTGAGCCAGAGATGCAACACCCAGCGACCAGCGCCTTGGGTCACACAAGGTCATACAGCACAGAGCAGAGCCACAGGCAAAAGACATGGCACAAGGCGGCTCTGCCTTCCCAGGCTTGTGGGCACGGGACTAAGGTACGGGTGGCCCTTCCCCTTCATGGGCACTCTGGACAGGTGCTGTGTGAACCAGGTTACAAGTCAGGACACTCCAACTCAGGCAAGGTGTCCAAGAAGGGAGGAAAGGGCTGCACTGGCGGCAAAGGCTTTGGAAAGATAAGAAGTAACGTTAATAATAATAATAATAATAATAACAACAACAACAATAATAGCTGTTGATATTATTATTTAAAAATAAGCATACAGGAGGGGAGATCTTTACTAAATCAGGGTACTGAATACTCTTCGGTAAGGGCCAGCACACTTCACTCGCCCTGCAGTGGGGTAGGCACAGGCAAGCTCCTTTCTCTCCTCTCCCCACGGCTCACACCCGCATTACAAACCCGACATCCCCTCACAAGTTCTCCTGTACTTTGTTAGCAGAAGCTGTGCGGGGCGGACCACTGCTGCAGAAACAGGGAAGAGCGAGCAGGGAGCAGCCACAGCAGGGCCAGAGGCTCAGGCCCCTGCTCAAGGGGTACTGGGACACTGCGAGGGCGGCACAGGCAGGGCAGAGGCAGAGAGACCAACGGAGCGAGCGGGGAGCGCACGGCCGCGGGCGCGGCAGGCAAAGGCCAGGCGAGGGGGTAAGAGGAGCGGAGCCAGGCGGCAGTCAGAGCCGCCGGCCCGACAGGAGGGGAGGCCTGACAGGAAGGCAGCCCCACACCGAGCCCGTCGCCAGACAGCCGTTACCTGCACAGGAAGACCCCAAGGCCCTCAGCTCCCGCTCGCCGCCCTGGGCGCCGCCATCTTGGTCTGGTTTGGGTACGGGTGGGCGGCACGGCGCATGCGGTGGCCCTGAGCCCTCTCGGGGCGGGGCTGGGGGCGGGTTTCCGCTGTGGCGGCCGCGACGAGGTGGACCCTTCCCGGCTCAGTCTCGCCGTCCTGAGCCCCCGCAGTAAACGGCTCCGTACGTCAAGCTTTGAATATTTGCCTTGCGGCATCTAGGACGAAAGCTTAATTTCAGCAGCGATCGGCAATTGCTCCTAGCAGATGACCCAGGCCAAGATGCTGGTGGCCGCCCTGGGCACCTGAGCACAGTGCTGGCTCCTGTTCAGCCGGTTGTTGACCAAAACGCTCCCAGCTCCTTTTCTGCCAGGCAGCTCTCCAGCCACTCTGCCCAAGCCTGTGGCATTGCATAGGATCGTTGTGGCACAAGTGCAAGACCTGACATCAGCCCCGTTAAACCTCACACCGCTTGGCCATGGACCCAAGCTCTCCGGATCCCTCTGCAGAGCTTCTCTACCGTCCAGCAGATCAACACGCATCCATCTGGGTATCTTCTGAGGGTGCACTCAGTCCCCTTACCCAGATGGGTGACAAAGATGTCACAGCACACAGGCCCCAGGACCCCTGGGGAGCAGCACTTTGGGCCAGCGGCCACTGGATCCAGCTCCCTTCACCACATTTAGGAATGGCAGCCAAGCAGCTCCCCTGCCCTCAGCCTCTCAGCCCTGTAAACCTTTCAATAGAGGTTTGAGTGGGAGGAGAAAGGATAAGCGCCAAGTAGTTTGCTGAGTGATAGCAAAAAGCAGCCCTAGGGGTCAGAAGGATCTTGTGCTGGGCATTGTGAGGCTGCATTCGTGGCTTTGTATTTCAGGTATTTAAGATGCAGAGCTAGGAGATCAACAGTAAATAAAAAGATTAAGTGGGACTGAATCTCTTACAATGTGTGATTAATTTTGCTTGCCTCTGCAGCACATACAGATATACTGTAAAGCAGAGCTATGCTTTATACCAGGAACCGTGTACCATAAGCTGTGGATTTTAGAGCTAGGTTTCAGCAGCATTTTGTATTCAATAATTTTATTTTCCTTCTGTATTTGTTTTAAATAGGCAGCTTGTGAAATAAGGCCAATAGTTGTTTTGTGATCTCTTTTTGACTAGTGAGGACAAAAGAAGCCAAAGTCAATAAAGACTGTCTGTAGCAGCATAATTAATTCTGTGTATGGCTGCAAAACAGCCTCTTATCCTGTTGTCAACACTGTGCACCTCAGAGTTGGTTTTAATTACTGCAAGTAGTTTGTTGTAGCCTCCAAGGAACTACTCCAATAAATACTTCTTTTTTTTCTTTCCTGTGGATTGTGCCCTTTTTGCTGCAGGCAGCTGTTGATTCCTTTAATTTTTAAACCTTTTCCTTCACCGTTGTGCTTCCAGCAGAATTTAAACCAACACATTCCCTTCATGCAATGCAATGCCTACAGTAAAGTGAAGCTTTTTCTACTCTAAAGATAGAGACTTCTTACATGACTAAAAACACATTCACTGAGAATAAGCTCTCTGCTTGGTTGTGTACCTGCCAAGGATGCCTAAATTACAACCTTTCCATCACGAAACTGTATGAGAGCAGCTCTGGTCTCTGGTGCTGTCCCCGCTTACAGACCAGCACAGTTCCTCACTTGGATTTGCTTTGCCATGGCTCTACCCTTCGGCAGGCACCGGTGGCTTTGCTCTGAGCTCAGTGCAGAGCTCCCTCCGTTGCCGTGCAGGCTGCCGAGCTGGGCAGCGCTGGAGGCAGGCGGCGCAGCCCCGCTGAGGCTTCCACAGCAGAACGAAGAGCTCAGGATGAGCTGAGACGGATTTTTCACCTCGGAGGATGATTTCCCTCGCACTGGCCCCGACTCCCTACCTTCCCGATTCTCATGGAGCTATCTGAGGGCTTGTGTCCCTGCTCACTCTGCTCACGCAGGGGTTTAGTGCCCGCAGGAGAGGCAGGGGAGCCAGCTGTGCCTGCAACCAAGGTGAGCCCTCGCTGAATTGCATTTTCATTCGGAAAATGCTCACAGTAGCTCACAGCTGGAATCAGTTCAGGAACCTGAGAGCTTCTCACTTCCAAAGAGCTGGCTGCCCCAGCTTGCAAATGAAAGCCTCTCAACTTTATGTATGTAATGCCCTCAAGCTCAAGCACGGACACTGTGGTAGTGCACAGTGAGAGGAAGCAACAAAAGTAGGAAAGAATTATCTTGAAAACAGTTTGGCAGTCAAATCAGTGCCTCAAATTTAGAATTATGATTTTTGAAAATACCTTTCAGTTTCAGGCCTGTCGAAGCATCTAACATTAAACATATTGACCTCTATTTCCCAAGGCCTGCCATCAAGATTACAGCCGACTGAGCAGAAGGACCTGTGTCTTAGCTTTTTAATCCATCCATTGCATGGCAATATTGCATCCTCATCCTAACAATCTGCTTATCTATTCCTCTGCTTTGGAGCTGAGGATAATCGGTTTAGGTTAATGCTAAATTCATCACAATCTTAAACACTTCCAGGGAAGCTGGATGGGTGCTGTGCACAGGGAAGCTGGATGGGTGCTGTGCACAGGGAAGTTGGATGGGTGCTGTGCCCAGGGAAGTTGGATGGATGCTGTGCACAGGGAAGTTGGATGGGTGCTGTGCACAGGGAAGTTGTGTGGATGCTGTGCACAGGGAAGTTGGATAGGTGCTGTGCACAGGGAAGCTGGATGGATGCTGTGCACAGGGAAGCTGGATGGGTGCTGTGCACAGGGGAAGTTGGATGGGTGCTGTGCACAGGGAAGCTGTGTGGGTGCTGTGCACAGGGAAGTTGTGTGGACGCTGTGCACAGGGAAGCTGTGTGGATGCTGTGCACAGGGAAGTTGTGTGGATGCTATGCACAAATTCAGACCTGCTGTGCCTCAGTTCCTCAACTCTTGCAAGCCTTCTGTGTTCTGAAGACATTCACAACCAAGCAACCACCCTGTATACAATTCTCATCACTTGTATCCAGTTTCCTGGGGGGCAAGGCTTGAATTACTAAATCACGTGTGCTTTTATTTGCTCTCTACCTCACCCCTGGTTTATTTGGGAACACTCACCCGAGGCAGAGGTGCTGCCTCCTCCTCCCCCTTCTCTGGCAGTATGTTTGTTGTGTTAAAGCTGTGTGTGCCACTATGTCAGACGAGAAAGCATAATGAGACAGACAGCTGCTAATTAAGCTCCTCGGCATGCAGTGATCTTCCTTCCAGTAAGAAGCAGGCCCTTGTATTTAAAGCAGGTGCTGAAGGGACACTTTGTGTTCACTGTGACTATTAAAACAGCTTTTTATGCTGATGGCCAACCCTTACCGTTCAACAACAGGAGCACACTTGAACTTTGAGATGGCACAGGCATACAAAAGTGCCCCAGATGGAAACAAATGTCACCCCTTCCCATTTTTTCCCCTATATTTCTACACACAGTGTAATTACCAAAGGAGAAATTATGATTAAATCATTCTTTCCAGTTAAACAGAAAGCAAGATGAAAGGAGCCTGGCTTTACCAAGGGAACACGGTGCCAGAATAATCTCTTAGCTTTCCTTAAACGAGGTAATGGATTCCAAACCAGAAAATGTGGTAAATCTCATCTGGGCCTTAGCAAAGCACTTGATGCACGCTGAAATGGGGAAGTGTTTATGAAACACAGGAAGATGGAGGTTAACAGAGGGCATGAAAGGTGGGGGAAGAACTGCTTGGTGGGAGAGGGCAGAGAAAACAGCAAGCTACTGTGAGTTCCTCAAGGGCCAGTGCTGGCAGTGCCTTCATCAGGGTCATTAGCACATGAAGTCAGAATCCTCAGGAAATCTCAAGCTGAGGGGACACTGCTAGCATGGAAAAAGATATCACATGCTGAAACCATTCTGGCTCTGCCAGACAGGTAAACGGGAAGAAGGGTTTGATTAGAACAGAATGTCAGGCTGTGCACTCCAGGGACAAGGAAGAATTTCTTCTTCTTTCTCAAGGACACTGAGGGATGAGAGAACGCTCTCTGGTGGAGAGAACTCTGGGTGCCACTGAGGATCACAGGGTGACTGTGGATCAGCCACAGGATGAAGCCCTGCAGGAGATGTGCATGCCCACAGCACTCACCAGACAAGGCACTTCCACTGCAGTGCTTCATTGCAGAAGGCAGGGATGAATGCACACCTGCACACCACTGCTGCCACATTGCTCTGAGATAGGGGAATCTGCAACAAGTGCAGAGGTCACATCACAGAGCATGGCACAGGAGAGAGGCCATACCCTGCTGCTCAGTGCAGAGCGTAGCGGCTGCGGTAGCTGCTTCTTTCTAAGAGTATATTGGCTAGGCTAAAAGCAGCCAGAGAGAAGAGCTCTGTAAGGCAAAGAGTGAAAACACACATACCTGTATTGCACTTGGACTGCAAAGCAAGAGCAGCTTCTCACTGCTGCATCTCAGAGGTCCCCTAACAGCCCTCCAGAAGAGCACCAACAGCTCCCCCTCCAATAACGCTTTCAGGACAAAACCAAACCCGCCAGCAGAAAAGGCAATGCAGCGTGATCTCTGTGGCTCAGGGGCTGGGGTAGGTTTGGGAATGCAAGTGGCCTGCTGAAATACTGCAGCAGGTCACCCATGTCCCTGTTGCCTTGCACTTAACTGGTGAAGCAATGTTTAAAGGAGCCTCGCTCCCTGGCAGCTAGGCTGGGGTCACAGCGTAAGGCAGACACAACCAGGCTGTGTCCTTCGGTACAGCAGGAAGCCTGAAGGACTCAGAGATGTAACACACAGCTGCAGTTTCTGCTAAGTCCCTTTCTGCCCCCCCTTGCAAACTCACTAAGCTTTAACAAAAAGGCCTGCTTCTCTTTTGACAGAGGGAAGCTTCTCCTCCCCAGCTCCAGCAAAACTGCCTGCAGGGCTCGCAGGCACCCAGCTGTACCGGATAAGCTCAGTCAGCATTTCTTACTCCCACTGAGATGGGCAGCAGAGGATGTTCTCTGCCTCCCAGGCTCAAAAAGCTGAACAGGAGGTGCAATTCAGCACTGGGTTTACCTCCATTCATGCTTTAGCAATTCCAGCACTGGAATCACCTCGATTCATGCTTTATATGTACAGGAAGATCACTTCTTCGCTCTGGAATGATCTCAACCCAGGAGTGATGCTCGTGGATGGTGGTGGCTCAACACTGCTCCCCGTCAGCATTTTTTTACAGCTGAGCTGTGGCAGCTCCTTGCCGTTGGGGTGATAAAACAGTATGTGCTGCCAAGGATAAACAGTCTGTTTCCTTGTGCCAGGACACTGTGCCCATTTTATACCTAAGGTTAGCAGCTGTCTCTATTTGTCTGAGCTGAGCTTCAGCAAAAACTGAAGACGACCACCTGGAAAGAAAAATTTACAAACCAACAACCTGCCAAAAATCTGGAAGGAATGACAGAGAATTAGGTGGGTAAAAAGGTCTATGGGAAGCCTTCATCATGCCCTTAGGCCATGAGAGAGAAGAAAAGTAATTAAATTACTGACAAAAGCTTAGAGGCTCTACAATGGTCTGCAGCTTGTGTGCAGAAGCTCACTCACAGTCATAGCATAGGCTGTGCTGGAAGGGACTTGCAAAGGCCATCTAGTGCAATCTCCTCTGCAGTAAGCAGGGGCATCCTCAACACATCAGGTTGATCTCTGGGTTTATAACCTGTAGGGACTGGCACACCGATCAAAATGCCAGCCAGTCTCTTCTGGGTGCTGGATTCTCACCAGACTGGCATAGAGTGATAGTTCTGTGTGTTCCCACATCGGCACTGTTCTGTCCCATTGTTTCCTGCACTCCCTCACCTCCTCACTGAGCTGCTGCAGCTAAACCAAACCTTTCTCCCCTTAATCCGTTTTGAGGACTCTCTCCTGATGTTGGTGATTAAAAAGTACAGTAGATGGCACCTCACAGCAGAAGAGGCTCCTCCATGATTTCTCTTCTACAGCTATAAACAAGCAATGATGGTTTCTCCCCTGGACTTCCTAAGTAGGTGAGGGAAGCCAAAGGAAGCAATGGTAATCATTTTCACACCAATGAATCTGGAACTACAAGGGAGAGGATGCAGCAGGTGTGTGCAGAGGAGGTAATAGCAGACCTCGAGCCTCCTGTAACCAGGCTGGCCCTTGTGCTTTGCTTTGTGACTGCCAGCACAGGGCTGCAAATGCCAGCAAGCAGTGCTGAGCACTCTCAGCTCCTGCAGAAGTAAGCAGGACTCAGAGGTGCTCAGCCTGGTTCTGTCCTCAGGAGGAAGGTGGCACCAGACCTGCCCTAGGGCAGTGCTGGTTCAACCTCCACCACCTCCAGGCTCTGCTACCTGCCGGTGTCAGCTGCCTTCTCCTGTATCTCATGTGCCTCTCACCCACCAAACACACATGTGGGAGTACCCAGATTAAAAATAGCAGCCCAAGGAAAATGGCTGTGCAGTCAGAGAGCTGATCTGCAGCTGAATTATTCATCTCCAGGCATTCCTCTCGCCCCAGGATGGCAGTACCGGAGCCATGCAGGTGCAGCCTGGCTCAGAGGCCAGTGGGGGTCTTGACTCCCTGCCAGCAAAGCAGACTCCCCACGAGTCAGCTCAGCTCTCTTTTTGTACCAATTGCCATGTGCAAACACCTTCAACCACCTCCCTGCTCCTCCCTACACCTCTGCCCTTCACTTTTACCCAGCAGCAGGACAAATGCAGCTTGGCTCTCACAAAGCAAACAGCTGAGTTAGTGCCTCCTTTCCAGGAAGCCTTTGTGTGATGCCAAAACAGCACCAGATTTACCTGTTCTCTCTGATGAAATGCTGAAGGGCGAAGGGGGGAAACAGAGCTTTGGTAGCACTGATCATAGTTCCTCACTGGCTGGACTCACAAAACACTGAGGAGCAGGGGAAAGGATTTTGAGTGGCATTCTGCTGTATGTTTAAGCATGAATCATCCTCCAGCTACTGCAAAGTCTCTTTTTAGTTGGGTTTTGTTTTGGGTTATTTTTGCTAATGTAGTTGAATTTCATGCAGGAATATCTGAACTTTGGCTATAGCAGACGTTTGGGACTTTTAATATCTGCCTGTAGCCCCACTATGAAAGGCAATATTGGGCTTTCATCTCTCACCACTCCTGGCTGCAAGATGCAGAGGAGACGATCATTAGCATGCACTACTTGAGCAGTACAGCACTCAGTGAGGCAGGGACAGAGCAAGAATTAATTGCTGAAGAAATTTAAAAAGAACAGACACATCTGAGAGCTTTGCAGTCTGCCCAGCCTCCAAAGAGCCACTGCACAGTGAAGACAGCTGTGGTGATGTCCCCATAAGGCTGCCCTGAAGGGATGCAGGAAAGTTTGCTGTGAATGCAGTGGCCAGTGGGAACACGGCTGGGCTCTGCAAGAGAAGTGCTGGCAGTGTCTGCAACAGGGAATGAGGTTGCCTGGTGGGAGCTTCCCACTCTAGCCTTGAATTCCTGCTGGAGAAAGAGCCACTCACTGAGCTGAAAATGGACAAGGTGGCTGCTGGGGGGGGCAGCAAGAGCTAGCCCGAGTGCAGGTTGCTGAAGGCAGCTTTTAACAGGCTGCTGTGGAGGAGGCTTCATTTTTCACAGCCTACCAGCATGGACTGAACCACCTGCATCAGGGTGGTGGACTGTAGGACTTGGAGGCACATGGAGAAGTGCTAAAGAGGCCATGCTCTGTGGCAGCATCCTCAGCCAGTGCCTAGCACCCAGGGGCTACAGCTGGAACGGTGCCTTTTAGGAGCTGCCCTACTGAGCTGTCCTGCAGAACACCTAAACCTCTCCCGAGGAACTGTGTGGTGGCAGAGCCTGAGCTGCACCTCACCTGCTGGCTGCTGGGAGTTCTTTTTGCTGTTATTATTATTCACCCTGCCCTTTAAGCCAGCACTGCTGCTGATTTATGTGCTGTATCCCAGGGCCTGTTTCAAGACCCTGGTTTCCCATGAGAATATTTCTGGCTGATTTACAGGAGCTGTAGTGGATCAGGCCAGTAGGGATAAGAATGGCCACACAAAGGGTCTCAGCCTGCAGACTGCACAGTGAGCTGTGCTGTAAAATATTTGAGAAAGAGCTGTGCCAGGCTTTTGGGGGAGGCAGAGCAGGTTCTTGCCAACTTCTCTGGTTAGTTCACTTTGCAAAGAATTTCTTGTTGACAACTGACCATAATTTTCTTCTGCTAAATTTCCACCAATTCCTCCCAGCTCTCTCCTGTAGGTCACCATTCGTCTGCTCTCCAGATTACACTCTCCAGCTAAGTTCCAGTTGCTTTCATGTCTTTTGTAGCAACCCAAACCAAAGCTATCTGAAGCCAGACTGATTTAAACGTTGGGATTCTACAATCTCCTGCTCATGCTCAACAAAAAGCAGTCCCGAAAGCCATTCACCAGTGGAATCACCTGGAGAATGCTGTGCCCAGGGCAGGACAGTGCCCCTCAGCTGGCTCTGTGGTTGCCTCTGCTCAGCAGATTTCCCTCTGCTTCGCTCAGCATCCTGATGTGAAAACTTTTCCCTCTGTGTCTACTAGATTTGCTCTAGGAGATCCATGTGGGCAAGAGTGACACTTTGGAAGATGGGAATTGCTTCAGTCTGTCCATGCCCTGCTGTCAGGGAGCAGTGCCTGACATCATGTCCATCTCATCCATCCCACCCATCCCATCAGCCAAGAAGATTGGATTTAGTCCATGGGCTTTGTGAAGTACAGCTTCTAGCAATGCCCTGCTGACTCCTGACCAAGGCTGGATGATGGAGGTTCTCAAGCTGCACTGGGCTAGGAATGGATTAGCACCCTTCATGCCCATGGGACCTGCCTCACAGAGCAGTCACCAGTGTGGATTATTTCCTGCTGCTACCTAGAAAAAGAGTTTTAAAGCTGCCTGCCACTCTCCTGTCTTGGGTTGAAGAGACAGTGCTTATTTTTAGCAGAAGTTACTCACAAACAAGAGGCTTTCCTGGTCACATCTGCTGATAGAGATGTCTGTAGTGCAGATGGCAGCACATCTAATCCCCCTGAGACAAACTTCCTGGAACAGAGCAGAAGACAAAGTGTGAATATCACAGCATCATTTAAGGAACTGCTTCTGCTTAGTAGCAAATCAGTCAGTAATCCAGAGCAATTATCCATAAAAGCCATGTCTTGGACATCCATCTGAAGCTGTAGATAAACAGCTCAATCTTTCTCAAGCCACTTGTCAGAGCAGAAGCCAAATGGGGTAATGAAAACATTGTTTTGAGCTGGGAATTAATGACCAATTTGCTCAGTAATCACAGAGACATTTCTTGCCTGGCACAGCAAGATGCCCCAGGGGCTCCTTCCCTTCCCCAACCACTGCAGCCATGAGATAAAAGTTAGTACTTGGGGGATGAGGGTATTTCTAGCTCAGAACTCACTTGCAAGCCAGCAGAAGGGCCTCCTGTCAACCTTCTCCTTGTTCAAGCTTAGTGGAGCAGCCACAAGCTCTCATAACTGTGCAGAGAAGCAGTGAGGAGCACTGCAGCTCTAAGGGGCTGTGCTGACCCCTTGCAAAGGCAAGGCTTGAGGAGCAAGAGGCTTCCAGAACAGCCTTTGCTACATAAGCATACTGGAGAGGTAAAACATTGTACAAACAAGTTAAGAATAAACAGCAGAAGAGGAATAAAATGCAGGCTTTTGCTGTCCTGAGAGATGAGGACTATAATGGTGTCATCAAAGGCTTGGGGATTTTACCACTGCTTGATAGCTGCAGCCTGGCTGAGGGCCAGGTGAGAACAGATCCCAGCTGCTGCCTTTCCAGGTGAACAGGGGAATGCATGGGGGGGGTTACTGCTGCAATAAAAAGGGGAAAAGGATGGACTCGTGTCTGAGGCAGATATTCTCTAAAAAGGCTCAATCAATACAACGTAGACAAAGTTCATGAGCAGAACAAAAATCATTCCTGTCTTTGCCCCCTTCTGTCTGCCCTTCCCACCCAGCCTTGCTGTTCAAAGGAAAATAATCTTCACACCTTGATAAAAAGGAGGTCAAACCTGAAGCCTCAAAGCTCAGCCAGGAGGCACTGAGACCTTCACCAAACTCAGTGCAGGGTGATGGAGGGAAAGCTTCACTGCTTCCTCTGTGCCCATCTCAGCAGTCTGGCTGCCTGCCCTTCCAGCAGCCCTCCCTTAGTGCAGCCGGGCTGGGGCTCTTCTTCCTCAGGGGCTCTGCATCCTTTTCCATACTGGAAAGCAAGAGGGGTTTGGAGGAGCACATGTGAGCAGGGCCACTCCCAGTACAGCCATGGTAAATATTAAAAGTTACTGGCAGCAGAATCTGCTGGCAGAGGAGGTACAACTAATTGCTATGTATGCAAAGCACCATATTCAGCACCAGTAACACACGAACCAGAGCCTCTGCTGGCTTTTTTTAGGTGTAGTGTGGGTGGGTGGAAGGTTCCTGTGTGCTTGCAGTAGAGCAGAAGGGCTAATGGCTCCGGGAGAGAAGGGAGGCAGGATGGACAGAGCACGGAGGATAAATCACTGGAGTATGGCCCTGAGGAGAAGCAGACAGCTCAGGGCTGGAGCAGGGATGTGCTTGAGCAGGGGACAGAAGCTGCTGTGGTCTCTGTCACCTACTCTGGGGAAGGAGATCAACGACCTTTTACAGCTCCAAAGGGTAATTCCTATGGCAAGTCACTGACCAACAACTAAGGCCACGTGGAATGTCTGCAGTTGTGTGAGGCTGAAGCTGCTGCACCTTCCTCTGCAACATAACTTCATCATCCCTCTGTCCCTGCAGGGAATCACCAATGTTTGTAGGTGTCTCCCTGCATTCCTTGATCCCATCCATCTTTTCAAGCATGAATCTCTCTTCTCCCCGTTTTCTGTCACCAGGATAGCTCGTGTTTTAGCATCCTGTGGGGTAAAAGCTGAGCAAGGGGACGTGTCAGAATAACCCCTCAGTGCCTAAGCAAAGTCACAGGCAGGACCACGAAGGGTGCCTGGACTTGGCTCAGCAGGTCCCAGAAGAGGAATATTCAGTCAACAGACCACTAGCTGCATTTTGCCTGCCCTGCTGAGCAGCCCCATGCCAGCCCTGTGGATTCCTTATGGAGATGGTGAACTCAAAGCATGGCACTTCAAAGGCTAGAGCATCTCACTGCTCTTCCAAGGAATCAGATGATGCCGAGGCAGTCCTGCAGGAGCAGCAGCTCGGCTAGGCCACAGGTTAGCTCACTGTGCATTCATCACCCCTGCTTCAACGCCCCTGGCAGTTTGCATCACTTCTGACAGCCTCTGCAAATGAAGCCTTCGGGCTCAAAGGAGCCCCAAACAGCTTTCTGCATGCCTCCAGTGAGTCAGTTTGAGAAGTGACTGCAGAGTGCTTCTCCGGGTCCCAAGCCCCAGCTGCTACTGTGCATATTAGAGGCAGCAATAACGAGCCACAACTAATGCCATACACAGTTGCTCTAAGACAATAGCTGGCATCTGAGTCTCCCTGGCCACTTAAGGATAGCAGCCACCACTGGAGAGATTGCCATACCAGGCTTTAGAAGAGAGATTAGAGACAGCTGTTCCTTTATCCCTGTAAAGATGAAAGCTCAGAGGACAAAAATTAAATGCAGCCCATCATCATTTTCCTGCGAGGCCAGAGCCAGCTTCAGCAGCAGCTCCTGCCTGCAGCAGCAGCAGGGAGTGCCCACACTGCCCACATGGAGTGCAGCCCTCAGTGCCGGGAGGGAGGGGTGCACACAGCCACTGCTCTGCAGCCCCCTGGACACTGTGTGCCAGGGGACAGACTCCCCCTTGCTTGGAGGAGCTTTACTGCTGGAGAACCAGTGGTGAGCAAAGTCTGGAGCCGGGAGGAAGGGCTCTTGCTCTCGTTGGCCAGTGTCCCCGTGGGACCTGCAGGCTGGGCAGAAGCGGCTTTGCCATGCTCCCAGCCGCCTCGGCGGAGCGAGGCTGCCCTGCTCCACACCCAAGGTGATCTCAGTCCTCAGGAGTGGAGCACAGCTCCCAGGGAAGTGCTGCAAACTGTGCTGCACAGGCCAGGGCAGACATGGCTGCTGCTACACGACCAAAGCTGTAGCTATCAGTCAGCAGGCAAACACAAACCCAGCTGAAAACCAGCTGATGCCAACGTGCCCTCACCTGGTAAAGCACTTTCTGTAGAGCATAATGAATCACAACTGCTCCTGCAGGCTGTCTCTGTAGGAGAGGCGAGAGCAGGATACAACACCTCAAGTAAGGGCTTTCTGAAGCACTGCCTATCATTCCTGCATGATTTTCTGAAACATTTAGTAACATGGCACTTGTTTAGAAAGATCAAACCAACAGAGCACTGGGAAAAGTTTCCCCTCTGTGGATACATCAGACTGCCCCAGTGAAGC
Organism: Semnornis frantzii; assembly: GCA_013399775.1. Lineage (NCBI taxonomy): Eukaryota > Metazoa > Chordata > Aves > Piciformes > Ramphastidae > Semnornis > Semnornis frantzii. The sequence goes on from VWYK01034631.1 coordinate 420,020, forward strand.
ACCTGTGGTTGGCCCTCGAGGTTTGAAATGCTGTTAGGTGTCCTGCTCCAAGCTCACCCCTTACCCTGAACCAGAACAGCTCCATCAGCAGACCTCCCCGGTGTGACACAGTGTGCTGCTGTGATCTGTGGAAGGTGCTCCTCAAACACAGGCTGCAGAGCCAAGCCTGGAGTAGGCTAGAAGGGAGCTCAGAGCTCATCTCCTCCAACCTCCCCACCACGGGCAGGGACACCTCTCAATGAGACTCAGCTGCTGAAGGGCTCCTCCAGCCTGGCCTGCATTACCTGCAGGGAAGAGACAGCCAAAGAGGGAGGCCCAGGAGACAAGAAGAGCAGGCTGCTCAGATGGCAGCATACCCTTCAATGCAGCAGATGGTCTCTGAGCAAAGCCATGGCTCTCAGCTGGAAGCAGGCAGGTCAGGCTAGGGGAAGGAACCAGGAAAATGACCAATGCAGAGTCCCAGGGGGAGCGGAACACATGCAGCTGTGGGCAGCCTCCTGCCTTCTCACACGGGCAGAGAGCTGCCTTGGAAGGCCTCAGAAGGACCAGGCTTGGAGTCTGCATCCCCTCAGGGCCTAGGGCAGACTCATCTGGCAGGCTTAGGGCTGAGGCCTCTTGAGAGATCTCCCACAGCAATGTGATCTCCTGCTCATCTGTCCCATACTCACCACACTCCTGCAAGTGGACTGAGAGGTTTTTCTCCTCTGCCCTGTCAGACATGCTCCACACACGCCTGGCACACACTGGTGTGACTAGACTCAGAGTACTGACAGGGGCATCACTGCCAGCTGCAGCCCCTTCCTGGCACATGGTATCTACAGCTTTATGTTCTTGAAAAGCAGAACCACAAAACTCCTGCCGAGTAAGCCATCATTTTGTCCAGATGCAGGCAGCAGAGCAGCCAGTGAAGATGTCTTTATTTCCAAGGAGTTAGCCCCTGAGCTTGTGTCCAGAAGATGAAACAGGCCTGATTAGCCCCAAGGCCTCCTCTGAAACCCCAGGTGAGCAAGCCTGGCCAATCCTGCTGCATTACAGCCCTTAGCAAGAACGAAACAAAGCTGCCCGGGCGCGACGGAGCAAGGATGTTCTGCTCACTACGAACTCCCCCGTGCACCTGTTCCTGTAGAAGCAGAGAGCAAACTCTCTCCGGAGCTGAAATCAGCTCTGAAGATGACATCACCAGGAGGCTCTCTTGCGGCAGAAGCAAGCTCAGAGCCCTCACAGTTACCTAGCAACTCCTGCACACAGCTCAACCCCGCGCCAGAGCGGCAGGGCTGTGCCTGGCTCTGGCACTCTGCAGTGGCAGAAAAAAGCTGGGAACGTTGCTAAAGATCCAAACTGCAGTCCCAAGGCAAACATCTTTAGGGGCCCAGCCTGGTGTGGCAGTGCAGGTAGCTGTCAGGCTCCAGCAGAGGCCACTCTGAAATGCAAGCTGGGGCATGCTGCTGAGACCAAGAGGTAAGCAAGTTTGAAGTCATACAAACAAGGTGGATGGGGAGGAAGAAAACCCTGAAACAGCATGGACTGAGTTAGCATTTTATCACAGATCACTGTTGCTACTTCAACATCTTTCTTTGGGGACATTTTCTTCTTGTTAATAGTTTCATCAAGGTGAAAATGCAGGAACTGCTGGCAAGGAGCAAGTGAACGGTGCACCTGTTACCATGGCACTGATTCCTCCATTCTCTGAGCCTGTAGAGGATGATGATGAAAACCCAAGGAGTAAATAAAGAGATATTTGCTGGCTAGCAGGGAAGGGAGGCTACTTCTTACCCTTATGCAGGTAGCTTGACTTGTCTAGAGCCATAGAGGCTTAGAATATGACATTAGATAGGACAGAGAAAATACTACAGGAATACTTCCAGGGAGGGACTATTGCCAAGGTCTGGGAATGCCAGGCCAAGGGGCAATGGGTTTGAAGTGGCAGAGGGGAGATTGAAACTGGATGCTAGGAGGAAGTTGTTTGCAGTGAGGGTGGTGAGACACTGGCACAGGTTGCCCAGGGAGGTTGTGGCTGCTCCCTGCCTGGAGGTGTTTAAGGCCAGGTTGGAGGAGGCCTTGAGTGACCTGTGCTAGTGGGAGGTGTCCCTGCCTATGGCAGGGGGTTGGAGCTGGATGATCCTTGAGGTCCCTTCCAACCTTACCATTCTATGATTCTATGATTTTACTTTCATAATTGACACAAAGATCTAACACATTTTAGAGTCTTGCTAAGCTCCTGGCTTCAGTGGCTCTTGCAGGATGCTAACTGCACTCTATGAACTGACTTCCTTTTAGCAGAATTGAAATTGCTGCCTTCAAGTTAACATCTTGTTCTGTTCTCTGAAAGACTCAAGAGAAGCACCCACTTTATCTTCTCCTTGATGTGCATGGGGAGGGGGGATACAACTCTGCCAAGTCCTTCTTGTCCGTGGTCTCTCCAGACTCGGTGCTGCGAACAACTGCAGCCTGTTCTCCTGTGAACACTGCTCCTGTGCACCAAGGCAGTGTTCAGACACCAGCTTGTGCCTGTCATGGTTGTCTCAGCCTGATGCTCAGTGCTGCAGGGGACTGGGAGAAGGTGCACCACCTAGGCCTCAAGGTTTAGTGACATTGAGGCCTCTAGTTCTGCTCAGCTGCCTTGGAGAGGACCAAATCCAATTGGCAGAAATGTTGCTTTGTGGATGAGCCCCTGGCTGCATTCCCCTAGCAAGGAAAGAAGTCTAAATGAGTGCTGCTATCCTGTCTGAAGCCTTCAGCAAACCTAGAGAGGAGAAGGACTGATTGTTCTTCAGCCTTCCTTTTTTCTTCTCAACAAACTGTTAGGAAAGAGTGGAAGCTGCTAGGGAGCTAACAAGAGTAACAGGAATCTCTGCAGTGCAAGATGTGTGGAGGCTCAGGGAGCCGTGGTACCATCTGTGCCTGTCTATTTACAGCCAGAACAACTGACGCCCGGCTAATGGTGAGGAGAAGCAGAGCATCATGGCATGGAGACAGCTCTCCAGCCTCACAGAAAAACAGCTTGCTGCAAAGGGGAGAGGAGTGGGCAGTTTGTACTCAGGGTTTGTGATGGAGTGGTGGAAACAATCTCTTTGTCTCAGCCACATCCTCTGAACCATCTTCAGCCAAGGCTCCCAGGTAAGTCTTTGGCAGCACCAAGTTTCCTACACACAAGACCTGGCATTATGGATGGATCCATGGTTACAGCACAGGACCAGCAGGGGGAAAGGAAATAAGCTGTGAGGGCAGTCTGCTTCTTTTGATTGAAACACTGATGTGTTGTGTTTGGTACAGCTGCTGTGAGAACAGAGCAGGTACCAGCTGAAAAGGTGAAGGAGCTCTGCCCTTCTTGCCAGACCTTTCCATACAAATGTGCTCTGCAAACATCCACCGTGGGGCTGAGACGTCCAGAAACATAAGGAAAGTACAGGCTTCAAAGCCACTGTATTTACCTCTGTGCCCTCAGCCATCATTTCAGACCCTGTCACTCGATTCGCCTCCAGCAGGGGTAAGAGACTGGCCTGGAGGAAAGTGCTGTTAGCACGGGGAAAGGCTGCAGGCAATCACTCACCTAATGAATGGAGCTGGGGCCACTGGGAAGCGGCAGGGGGGCAGGGGACGGTCTGAAGCAGGACATGCATCCAGGGAACGGAGAACATGGGCACCGGAGAAAGTTACAGGTGAAGGAAATGAAAGGTAGAAAGGAAGGAAAGAACCATTTGGACTGGAGAGGTTCCTGTACAAGGGATAAAAGTAAGATATATAAAAAACCCAATCAGGTGTCACTTAAACCTCAGCTTCAGAGGAACTGCTGCATGTAAAGAAGTCTCTACGAATCAGAGACTTCTTCCAGACTCCCAAGATGTCTGGGTTTGAGTGCTCAGCTCTTGTCCTTGGATGTTTTAGATCCTAATGACAAATAAAAGTCCTAAGTGGCACCTGAAGTGCTAAACACTCCCAGACGGTGTGCCAAGTCTGTTTGCTGTTCTCTCTGTTGGCTTCGGCGAGCAGGGAATGACTCTCTCCAGCCCTTTACTTGTTCTTGCATTTTTTTACTTCTTTCAGAACAGAGAGCTAGCCCTCGAGTCACAAAGCAGAATGGAGAAGGGATATCAGCCACAACCCAGACCGAGAAGAAAGCCAGGACTGGGTTTGCTCCCAGGGAGTCAGGTGCCCGTGGATGCAGGGGGCATTGCCATTAGCATCCCTAAGCAGAAGCTCTGGAGGAAAAGCTTTCAGGATCCTGCTTGCTCACAGACAGGCTCCTGCTCGAGCCTGGGTGTTTGCCCAGCTGTCAACTGCCAGGGGCTGAAGGGACTCATTTTGCTGGTAACTTGTGAGTCTACAGAAACATTCTGTGACCATCCAATTGCTGCCTCAAACCATCTCTGGAGGCCTCCACCAGCCTCTCTCTTCGTATGTACCGCTCAAACCTTCTAATTAAGAGCAGTGCTTCTGAAGATTGTACCACCAAACAGCTGCAAATGACTTCTCTCATTTCTCTCTTCACTGCATTCCTTGTTCCTTTAATGCTGCAATGCCTTTCTTTTCCCCATGACAACACACCACCAATGCCTGATAACACCTTGCAAGTAATTGCTAATATTGAAAATGTTATTTTTCAGCTTTAGTCTTGCAGGGGCTTTTCTTTGACACTGTCTGGGGTTTCTTCTTACTCCTTCAGCTTTTTCCAGTCCTCAGATAACTGATTCTCCTTTTTTCCCCCTGGAATTCAAATTCTCTTTGCTCCTGTTCTCTGCTTTCCCTCACCCCTGCTTTCTCTGCTTTTT
>VWYK01034631.1:424834-436812 GCA_013399775.1 Semnornis frantzii
TTTTTTTGACCAACTGTGCCAAATGGTTCTCAGACCAAATGATGCCACGTGTAAATGGGAGAATGCCACCCACTGTAATGTGTGAACTGAACCACGGCTACATGACTTCATCCTGGATCCTGGGTGAGGAGCGTGTGCCCAGCTTGCTGTGATCTCATAGGTAACAAATCATAGAATCACAGAATGGCTTAGGGTGGAAGGGGCCTCAAAGCTCAGCCAGTTCCAACTCGCCCTGTGCCACAGGCAGGGACACCTCCCACTAGTACAGGTCACTCAAGGCCTCATCCAGCCTGGTCTTGAACATCTAAAGGAAGGTTGTGGAGCACAGAAGCACTGAATGTGCACTGAATGTACTTCTTCGATCACATTCTGTGCTTCTGTGCTCCACAGCCTCCCTGGGCAACCTGTGCCAAAGTCTCACCACCCTCATACCCATCTGTATGTCTATGTCAATCTATAGGCATGGCTACTACACATCCTTACCAAAACTAAGATGATTTCATCCCTAACAAAGAATCATAGACTATTAAATTTGTTTAGGCTGGAGAAGACCTTTAAGATCATCAACTCCAAACGTTGACCTAACACTACCAAGTCCACTGCTAAACCACCTCCCTCAGCACCACATCTCCACATCTTGTAAATCCCTCCAGAGGTGGCCTGACTTTAATGATTATAAAGATGTAAGGGGTGAGTGCCAGGAGGCTGGAGCCAGGCTCTGCTGGGTGATACCCAGTGACAGCACAAGGGGCACTGGGTGGAAGCTGAGCCATATGAAGTTCCATGGAAACAAGAGAAGGAATTTTTTCCCTGTGAGGGTGACAGAACCCTGGAACAGGCTGCCCAGGGGGGTTGTGGAGTCTCCCTCTCCTGCCTGGAGACTTGCCTGGATGTGTTCCTGTGTGCCCTGCTCTGGCAGGGGGGCTGGAACAGATGAGCTTTGGAGGTCCCTTCCAGCCCCTGATGTTCTGTGGTTCTATGATGACTCAGACTGTTCCAGTCCTTGACAACCCTTTCAGGGACAAAATTTTTCCTGATGTCCAACCTAAACCTGCCCTGGTGCACTGTGAGGCCATGTCCTGCAGCTGTTCAGTAGCAACAACCTTTTCACTTAGGCTATTTTACACAAATCAAGCTCCTAATAATATGAAAACAAAGACATTGGGGACAATTTTGGTTTTCTGTGAGCCACAAAACTTTGTCCTTGATGATCCAATTGTTTGATCTGTATAGTCCTGTGTGCAGTTCTGGAGCCCCCAGCACAGGAAGGACATGGAAGTGTTGAAGCCAGTCCAGAGGAGGCCACAAAAATGCTGAGAGGGCTGCAGCAGCTCTGCTGTGAGGACAGGCTGAGAGAGTTGGGGCTCTGCAGCCTGGAGAAGAGAAGGCTTCCAGGAGACCTTAGAGTGGCCTTCCAGGATCTGAAGGGGGCTGCAGCAAGGCTGGGGAGGGACTATTGACAAGGTCTGGGAATGCCAGGACAAGGGGCAATGGGTTTGAAGTGGCAGAGGGGAGATTGAAAGTGGATGTTAGGAGGAAGTTGTTTGCAGTGAGGGTGGTGAGACGTTGGCACAGGTTGCCCAGGGAGGTTGTGGAGCACAGAATCACCCAATGTGATCTTTGATCTTTGATCCCATTGGGTGATTCTGTGCTCCACAACCTCCCTGGAGGTGTTCAAGGCCAGGTTGGATGAGGCCTTGAGTGACCTGTGCTAGTGGGAGGTGTCCCTGCCTATGACAGGAGGTTGGAACTGGCTGATCTTTGAGGTCCCTTCCAACCTTACCATTCTATGATTCTATGATTCTATGATCTTCCCATATTGGGTTTCTTGGCAGTACTGCATTTGGCATCCAGCAAATTTCCCTGCTTTGGCATTTCTTGGTCGTGTCTCCTTTTGCAAGCCAAAAGTAGCTATTGTGAGCACAAGGGGAGGATTTGCACCTTTCATTTGTTAACGTTCACAATCGAGCTTGTTCCTTAAAGCAAGCAGAGGGTGAGCTGCTGCTGTGTATCTCTCCAGATCCCCCAGGGGAGTGTGATCAGAGGAGCTGAATGTCCTGCGTGGGCTAGAGCGAGAGAACGTTTCACATGCAGGCACTCAAACAGTGCTGCAGTTTGCCTGTGGAAGGGGCTGTGAAGACCTGCCTCTGTTTAATAGGCCAGAATATATCCAGGAGATGTTATAAATTAAGTAACACTGACTTAGGATTCAGTGCATTGCCAAAAATAAGCATACCAAGTGCTCTTAGAGTGGAGAGTAAAAATAAAAGCAGGACTTAATCTTCTGGTAAAAGGAGACATTCCTGGCTCCAGCCAACTTAACCATTTAATCATGGAGCAAAACCATGACTGTTGCCATGCACACTGAATAAGTGTTGATGCACACTACAGAAGGGCTGAAGGTGGGGAGAGATGTCTTATTACAAGCATCAGCACAAAAAGCTCTATCTGGACTGCAGAAAATCATCACAAAACTAGAGCAGAGATCCCCTCAGTGTTCAGCAGATCCCCTCAGACACTGGCAAGCATTGCTGGGTCGTGCAGGACTTCTGAGCATAGGCATCAACGTGTCATATGGAATGGCCACAAACTCTCCCTTGTGGAGGCTTGTAGGAGGTTTGCCATCCGTGCCAGCAGTAAAGGCTGTCTTGGGTTTCACTAACTCTGCGATGCTCCTGATGCCTTTCCTTCTGCTCAGGAACTGAAGAAGAAAACAACACTGCCTTTCCTGACAGCTCCAAATGCTCTGCCAGTTCTAGAAGAGATCTCCAGGCTGAGCTGCCCCTCCAAAACATAGCAGAACTCATCAGCTCAGTTCCTGCTTATGTAATTCATTTGTACCCTGCCCAGCTGCACGCAAGGGTTAAAAAAGATACAATTAGTCTCCTTCTCTGTTCCACACAAACCCTCATTCAGCCTGTCACTGTCAGCATCATTATCCAGGCCTCTGCAAAGAGGGAGCAACGACTAAAGTGATGGCAATGCAATTCAGAACTACCTTGCCTCTGGAGCCTGCCCAGCACTGCTGCAGCTACCTCTATTAATAACCTGTAGGAATCAGCTTCTATTTACGTAGCACTTCTCTTCCCAAAGACTCTTGGAGTGCTTTTCTAACCTTAGGCATCCTTTCATTCTTTCCTGACAAGCAGGGCTCAGTTTTACCTTTATGGCAACCTTCAGGCTATGGATGGGAAGAGAAGCAGCCTCAGCCTGCCCACCCTGCAGAACCTGCAGCTCCTGACGTGGGCTGCAAGCGTCCCACGCAGTATCATGACTGCAGTGCCTGGGGCTCACTCTGCCTTCCCTCCCTGCCTCCCCTCTCGCTGCACATGAGCTCCAGCAGCCAAGAAGGACCACACTGGTGCTGGCTGGTGATGCTCCAGTTTCCACTCCATCAACGCTGAGCTCACCTCCAGCAATCTCTGTGGTGTTAAATTAGTAATTTATTCAATTTAATTAAGAAGTACTGGAAGCTTCTGGGAATTCTGGGAAGAGAAATCCTCCACGACTGTTGCTGTTATTCCTCTGTGTTACTTCTGGACTTCAGAGGCACCTACAGCCACCACCAAGAGCATTCTGCTAGGGGCTGTAGCAGCATCTGCCGAGTTGCACTCAGTGCTGTTCAGTTGAAGGACAGAAGGTAACAGGAGATTCCAGTTAAATACAGGTGGTAAAAGACTGGCACAGGCTGCCCAAAGACTCTCCAGCCTCCAAGATACTAAGAAAACTGACCAGATGTGGCCCTGCTATAGCTCATCCAGATGAGAGCAGGAGGGTTGGACAAAGTGGTCCAACGGTCCTGTCCAACTCCAGCTGCTCTGTGCTTCTGTATGCTTACAGAGAGCGAAACACAGGCCAGATTGCTGAGGTGCTTCTCAGTTCTACTTCAGAATGATTCTACACTGACTGGTTCAGTGTCAGAACAAAAACTACACAGGGATGCTCAAAGCAGAAAATACCTGATCTTGGGACCAGTGATGGGGTTTTGAGCAGCTGTATTGTTATAGTGCCTGTTTTCTGTGGCTTTGTAGGTACAAGCCGAGGTTCTGACAGCCATTCAGAGACACTCCAAAAGCCATGACCAGAGGAGCACCCATTGCTTTGGGGCAGAGTGCCACATCTGCTTGGCGGTGGGCAGGAATGCCTGGATCAGCAGGTATCAGAGTCAAGAGGCACAGACCAAAATCACACAGCAGAAGAATGAGCAAAAGTTAATGGGAAGGAAACTGGAGAGCTTCTGAAGCAGGATATTCAGGTAACCCTGACCCAGATTTCTGAGCAAACTGCTTCCTTAAGCTGCTTTCTTTTGTGGCCCGGTGCTGGTTCCTGTTCAGCAAAGCAGGGAGACAGGCTCTGCTCCAGCCACTGCTGGCAGACACTATTGATCTGGCAGGAGGAAGCAAAGGTAGCCAGGGAGTACTTCGTGGCAGGGCTGGAAGTTAATTCAATATTCTGCTACAGACAATGCAAGAGAAGCAATGATCTTGTAAGGCATTAGGGCTAATTAAAGTATTATAAACTATCAGATTATCCTCGCTACTCAGGTGGCCCACTGGTGTCAGCACCCCTGGTTGTCACAGCACACAGAAATCCCAGAGAGACTCATTAAGGTCTCCTGCCTTGCAGTAAGAATGCAGGGGGTTATTTTTAAACTCTGCTTTGAGCTCTCTCATTTCACCTAGTTACACCAGGTAAGAAAGGACCAGCTGAACCTTCCTGTAGGCTCTGGGACCTGCATCCCAGAGCCTGAAACCAGAGGACCATTCCTACCAGCAGAGCTTGTGTACTGGATAGAGGCAGAGGTGAGAAGAGAAACAACAGCTCCATTCACAGCTAGAACTCAAGGAGAAGCATCTGAATATGGTTACTGTGACAGATTACCACCTACCAGTCTTTCTGAGAAGATAAAAAGGCAACTGTCAGCTCTGGGTGCTATACAGTGACATAGTAAAAAGTGCCAGAGGCAAGTGCAGTGCTGTGGGTGATGGATTCACAGCACCAGAACAGCAGCTGAGTGGGTGGCCTAAGCAAGAAACCTCATGGACTGCTCTGCAGCACACATCTCAGGGCTGGTGTCTGGCCCCAGGCTAATCTACAACACATATCCCAGATCTGCTGTCTGTCCCTCCTTAGTTTGCAGAATCAAGCCAAGATACAGTCCAAATCCAGGCACACCTTCTAAACCTGGTCAGGTCTGGGAAGACTTGGGCATGTAACATCAGAAGCTACATTCCCTGCTTAAGGAAGGATCAGGTAATGCTGAGTGAATATTAGTCTCTTAGAGAGCAAGGTGCTCATACTGCATCTCTAAGCATCTCCTTCTGCTTCACAACACTGAGAACATTTGCATGAAAACAGACGATGTTTGTTTCTGAAGAGCCTGTGTTCCTCTGCTGCTTGATCAACAGGTCAGGTTTAGAGGTTGAAACCTGCATTTGTTCTCACTTGTGCACCCCCACGTGAAGGGCTCAGTGCTTACTACCACACAGAAGAGCCTTCATGAGCAATGGTCCTGCTGAAAGCAGTCAGGCACCTTGGTCATGTCCTGACTCTGCTGCAGTAGGACAAGGGTGCTTTACAAGTTAGGAATTGAAGCTCTGCCTCCTTTGATTTTCCTGAGGCTGCACCAGCTTAGCAAAGCTACAGCAGAGATGTCTGAGCAGAGTCGTGGGCTCTCTGCCTAATTACAGCTCAGACAGTTGTTGCAATGTCATATTGATTGTGACCACTGCTGGGAAAAGAAGCACCGGGAACTAGTGAGTTTCCCAGGAACAAAGAACCTTTTGTTTCCTTTTAAATCTGGTTCCTGACTAACCCAGGCACAGCTGAGGCTTTCTGAACCTGCCCGGGGAGACTGCCTGCTGTTTCACAACTATGGTGCTGGACTGTTGAGTGGAATGAGAAAGGTAACCATCTTCTCTCGACACCTTAGGCCTACTTTTCAGCTGAAGGAATGGGTGGGCTGGGCTAGCGGTGCCTGCTTGGGTGACTCGGCCCCACTCACCGGCGCTGCCCCTACCAGCAAGAGTTAATGCAGCTCTGATGACTCACCGAGGCACACGAATCTCTTCTCCACTTCTGACACACAGCAGAAGTGCCTCACTGAGAAGGGACGGCAGGAGAGGGCTCCCAGACAAGGGCACAGACACGACCAGTGTGCAGACCACCACAAGTGGTACCCACACATGGCCTGAGAACTCGAGGGTCTCTGCTCCCACACCTCCACCGCCGCAGCAGCTCTAGGAGCTGCAGCCTAAGGTGCGGATGTGTAGCCTGCGGGCAGGGAGGGGTTTAGCTTTGACTGCTAATTTTACAGATGATGCTGTTGATGCTGCAGTGCTTTCAATGTCTCTGCTTTGTTTCATGCAGCATCTCCAAAGAGTCAGGATTTGTCTCAGCTGTCTCTGCCAAGAGCTAGCCAAGGCCTGCGCATCTTCCCTGCTGGAAGCTCCTCCCTGGCTGCAGCACCTGGGACTCTCTCAAGTTCATTCATCTGGACACGGCGCTGAGTTTTCCATAGTCCAGCTGCTCCAGCTGCAAACTCCTTGTGCTCACCTTCGACACCCTCCCCAGCTCAGTTACAGGATGTGGATCTCACTCTCTCCTCTGGAGTTGGACTCTCATTCACTTGTTTGGAAAGGTTCTGTCGGACACAGTCATCACCAGTGTCTGCTGCATGTCTGTCTCCTGTGCAGGACAGCAAAACTGAAGCTTAGGCAAGATTCAGCCCTGGACTGTATTTATTTTGGTCTGTAACTACCACATTTGCTGCTCTTCTGTTGTATTGGTAGCCTGACTGGAACTATAGCCCATTTAGCCTGATCTTAATTTCATTAGCAATGCTGAAGTTTGGCTGAGACTGGCAGATGGATACATTGCCAGGCTGACAAAGGTAATGAATCCCTGTTAAAATGTCTGTGTGGGCAGAACTGGGAGACTGGCAGCCCAAGGAGCTCTGAAGAAACCTCGGCAGAGGCTACAGGGTAACACAACAGCTGTGTTCCCACCAGAACACACACGTGGCACGACTCAGGACTACCCTCTCCCAGTTGCTAAGGGCCATTGCAGGGTGGGTTTGCCCAGGTGCCAAGCTTTGTGTGTTGGTGTAGCACAGATGTCCTGAACAGCTGAATGATCCCCAGCATTCTGGGCAAACCCTGACGTGTCATAGCCCTTCCTGAAGGGAAAGAGATGTCAGCTGAAGCAGTGCTTGTTTCAGGAGGCTGTGGAGGCATCAGGAATACAAGCCCCATTTTGTGTGCCGAGTATCTGTGCAAAGAACAGCATTCCTTAATGACTGCTTTAGGAGCTTGTCTTTGGAAAATCTAAACCTTTACTACAACAATGCACTGACAAACAGTTCCCTGGAAAGCATTTAGTTCTGCAAATAGTCTGAGTGTTTCCCGGTCTGTTCTGAACATAGCCTCAGGGCTTGCCTTTCCTCTTATTTGTCTCTGCACAGGAAAGGGAGACAAGTGCAGAAGTCTGGTGTTAGTCTGCACCAAGCAGGCATGGGTTTGGAACCCCCCGGAGCACCCAGCATGGCCTCCCTCTCTTAGGGCCTTAAAGTCCAGCTACAAAATATAAACCCCTGCCTCCTTAGGAAGCTGTACAGTCCACTGCTTGGACTGTGAAGCATTTTTGTTTCACACGGGAGGGAGGCAAACCGGTTCCCAGGTCTTTTTCCATGCTGCACAGAAGACACAACAGAAGACTCTGCTGGAGGCATCACCTTCAGCCGACAGCAGTGCCCGTCAGAGGAGAGTGTGCCTGCTGAGACAGGGGTGCTGATGTCTCTGCAGAGATGATGCCCTTGTTCTCAGCCTGCTCACCAACTGGCTCTTCCCTTTGTCTCTGCTTCTGAAATCCATGCAAAGAGCTGCACAACCCCTGCCTTATTCTGCACAGCACACGGTCTCTGTTCTCTGCAGGCAAATCTTGCTGTCATGATGTAGCAGCAGCAAGCCGCTCAGTCCAGCAAGCTTCTGCTCTCCATTCCAGAAGCTTCGATGGCCTTGAAGTGCTGCATCACAAATAACTTCTGACAGATCCACAAGGATACCAAGCAAGAAGGAGAAGAGCAAAGGTTCTGGACACTGTGCTCACAATCAAGTGGCAGCACCAAACACCCTTTGGGTCGCTCCCTGCCCAGCAACCCACTGATAATCAGCGGCTCCAGAAGGTACACATTGTGCAGCCACCACAGCAGCAGCTCTCTTCTCACACTGCTCTGAGGTTCTCCCCCACAACAGCCATCACTCAACCAACCTTCTAAATGGCATCGCAGAAGCGTTTTTGCTCAGCAGGGAGCAAGCACTTCTCTCGGAACAATCTCCAGGGTGATTGGATCCTACTCCTTTCACAGAACGGAAGCTGCTCTTTTCTGGCAGGAGTCAAGTACCAGCTTCTTTCTCCTGACCCTGCCTCTCTTCAGCTGTTGACTGAATTTCTCCTTATTTACCTGGCACTATCACATCGCTCCTAACATCCTTCTCCCTGGAATTGCTAGTAGGTGTCTTTCCACAGAAAAAACATCTCTCTGGTATTTTATCTCTGCTACTTTTCCATCTTCTCTCACAGGCAGTTCCTTTCAGAAACGACAGCTCCAAAGCACAACCTTTGTCAAACAAAGTTGCAGAGTTTTTCCCTTTCCTCGGCATAGATCAACACAAGTTTGCCAAATTGAGACACACTGCTTGAGCATCAGGAGCTTCTGATGGGAATGCAATCAGGGATTTCTTTCTGGAATCTGTACCTGCTGAAACTGGCCAGTTTCCACCAGCTGCAATGAGATCCAAGTCTCTAAACCAGCATCCTCATGAGATGCAATTTTAATGGCACTTGGGCAGAAAAACTCCCTCATGGTTTCATCTTACAAAGTATTTCACAAGCATTACTTCAATAACAATGTTTAACTGTCATTAAAACAACTCTCAAAGACTGTGATTGTCCCTCTCATTAGTCTCCATTCTCCCAGCAGCTCTGCAGGCTGTCTCATGAAACTACTACTGTCTTGTTAGCTCATGATTCCCTTCTAAAATTTCACCACCATAGCCCACTTCACACCTCCTCCACCATCCTGACAAATGCTGCCCTGACCTCTGCCACACATTCGGTTCTGGCTGTATCTACGGAACCAAGCCTGCAAAGCCTACCTCCTGAGCTGTCTGTGACTGTGGATCACCTTTGGCTGGCCCTCAATTCCTTTATGCTTCAGCCTCTCTGGCCATAATTCTACTTCGTTCTTTTGAGATTTATGGCTGGAAAATCACAGAGGAGAGCTCTGTACTGGTACTACTTACAAAGAGTTTTCATGTGTGCTGCAACGCCTCTGAAGGACTGAATCCACGCAGAGGTTAATTCTATCTGATAGGTGCTCTCTGAAGGGCCCTGCTGGACCGTGGCTAGCAACCAATGACCTAACACATTTCTGCTTTTTCTTGCTCAATTACTCCTTGAGGAAGAGGAACAGATAGGAAGCACTCATACATCTCCAACATGAAATAAAGTGCCCTCTTTTCAGTTCTTTGCTATCGTAGCCTAAATTATGCTAAATGCATTTAACCTTCCTGTGGCAGGTTCTCTCTCCTTGCAGGAAGAGAAACTCAGCTCAGCATTCCCTCTTCAAACTTCCTCACAAATACTCCTGACTGCATTCATCTGGAGTGCTGGAAGTGGAGACTGAAAGAACTGAAGCTCTGCCTGAGAACGTTTGCCACCCACATACTGCAACAGTGTTCAAGAGCTAAATCTTATTTATGAGGCTTAGTTTCATTTCCAGTTCTTTGTGCCAAAATCCCAAAGCAATGTAATTTGTGTATGAGTGGTTGCACAGCCTGAACATTATTTCCCACACAGTAGCCCTCTATTACATTGGTTTGGGGTCTACAGATAATCCACAACAGGAAAACTTCTAGCCACACGAATGTGTGGAACTATGGACAAAGGACATCCACACAGAGACAAGTTCAAGGGCCAAGGAGAACTGAAAACCCAGCCAGGCCATAGACACCTGGTGGACAACACCACTTGGGCTATTTTGAGGCTGAACATAGGCCCACTGGAGTGCTCAGGTATCTGAACAGAGGGCAAGAAGCTCCGGGGTTTGTCATGATACATGTGGGCGTTGGTTTTGAAACATAACTGCCTCACTACCTTCATTCCTGCTGGGTTACAGCACATCCCAAAGCTACTCCCTGCCCTCACTCACCTGCAGGACTTGAAAGTGGCATTACAGCAACTCATTGTCCAGATGAGAAGATGCCCACACGTCACTGTGCCATTGGGCTGTGTCTGTTCCCATCTGCCCCCATCTGCCCCGGGACCGATGCCAGTCTCAGGTGAGCACCTTATGGTGTCCATTTCACAGACACTGTCCCATACTGGGAAAGCCAAGTTTTGTGTTTCTGCCTCCCCTTTGCCAAAAACAGGCTGCTAAAGCAAAGAAGAAAGTCTCCATTCCAGATGCTTGCCAAGGAAATGTAACTCCATGCCACCCTCTGCCCAAGGTGTAGGCTAAGAAATGTTCATCACTTGTGTCATCCAGTTCTGTCCCTCCCTGCAGCTCCAAGAGCTGAACTACAAACACAGCAAGAGTGTCAGGACTAATCCTAGAACCAGCACAGGGCTGCAAAGCATGACATGAATCTGTTGAGTGGGTTCAGAAGCTCTTCCATGAAGAAAATCTGAGAGAGTTTGGGGTCGCTCAGCCGGGACAAGGCTCCAGGGGGACCTTACTGCAGCTTTTCAGTACTTAAAGGGGGCTTATAAGAAAGATGGGGATAGTCTTTCTAGCAGGACCTGCTGTGACAGGACAAGGGGTGATGGTTTGAAACTAGAAGAGGGAAGGTTTAGCCCAAATATATTTACAATGAGGGTGGTGAACACTGTCCTGGGTTCCACTAGGATAAGGTTACTTATCTTACAAGAAACTGGGAGGGGGCACAGGCAGGAGAGCTGAAGCAGCCAGTGGGGTGCGTCAGACCACATGAGCACAGACGCCCACTGTATCAAGGCTGTAGGGAAGCTGGCCTGGCAGCATACATGGTGTCGTCGGGTGAGGTCCTTCTGCTTTGTATCACTTGTTTTGTATATCACACCCTCAGTATGGCTGTTAGTCCTGCTGTTCCTTCGTGCTTTGCACTGTTCTATTTAACTCGCCTCATCTCAACCCACAGGGCTTCACATTTTGCTCTTGGTTTTCCTTCCTCTCCAACCCAGGGTTGAGGGGCCACTGTGTGAGCAGCTACACGGGGTTCAGCTGATGGCTGGGCCTAAACCGTGGCACGCTGGCACAAGTTGCCCGGATGGGTAGCAGATGCCCAGTTCCTGGAAACATTCAAGGCTAGGCTGCATGGGTCTGAGCAACTTAGGCTGGTTGAAGACGTCGCTACTCACTACAGGGGGGCTGAACTAGGTGACCTGTAAAGATCCCTTCCAACCCAACCACTCCATGATCCTACGAAACGAGCTGAAGTGTATAGCTGGATTATGAACTACCTTGCTTAGAAAGCAGCCTACCGAAAAACGCAGCTAAGTCTCGCTGCTACCACACTGGAAATCGGCTTCCACGTTTCGATCTTTGCTACAGGTACCACCCGCGCCCGTCTGTGAGCTGCCCTGCGCCGTAGCTCAGAGCCGGCCGCGGTCACCGGGTTGCGGGAGCGCGTCCCGGGACCGAGCCCAGGCTTGGGGAGCAGGGCTGAAAGGCGCCACCGCTGCAGCCTGTCCGACAGTTCAAACTCCCTTTCCCCTCCCATGAAGGCGAAACGAAAAGCGCACACAGCCGCGTCCTGGATGCTCTTTCCCCCGCGCCCGCCCGCCGCTTCCCCTCGCCCCCGACAAAGGGAGGGAGGCCAAGGCAGCTCCCGCGGACGCGGTAGCGAAGCTGGGAGACTTCGGTCCTAGACCCCAAGGGAGGAGCGGGGAGAACCGGCGCGGTGGCGCCGGGCAGCCGCCGCCTCCGGGGAGCGGAGGCG
>VWYK01034631.1:436867-499709 GCA_013399775.1 Semnornis frantzii
TCCCACCCCCTCGCCTGCCCCCACCCTCCTTGCCTGCCTCTCGGCGAGAGCAGTGTGTGCGTCCCTTCGCAGATGGCAGCCGGCAGCGCCATGCAGCTTCTCGTTCCTCCTCCTCCTCTCCCTCCTCTCCGGCTCTAAGTTAATGCCATGCTGCCGCTGCTCCTCCCGGCACTGCTGGCCGCCTGCCTGCCGCCCTGCCAGGGCTGGAGCCCCTCGGCGTCCGCCGGCGGGCAGGAGGAGCAGGAGCAAGAGCTCTTCTTGCCCCCTGTCAACTCCTCCTCCCGCTCCTTGGCCAGCCTCGAGATGGACCTCGACGCGGCTGTCGACGGGGCTGTAAGCAAGGAGGAAGGCAGCACCTCCATCCCGGGCACGCCGGCCGCCCCTAGCCAAGAGCCTTTCTCTTCTGCTCCCACCTCCTCCGGGCAGCAGCAGCAGCAACAGCAGCAGCAGCGTCCACAGCCGCAGCCCGCCGAGGACCCTCACTGCAATATCAGCGTGCAGCGGCAGATGCTGAGCTCGCTGCTGGTGCGCTGGAGCCGCCCGTTGGGTATCCAGTGCGACCTCCTGCTCTTCTCCACCAACAGCCACGGGCGGGCTTTCTTCTCCGCCGCCTTCCACCGCGTGGGGCCGCCGCTGCTCATCGAGCACCTGGGGCTGGCGGCCGGCGGTGCCCAGCAAGACCTGCGCCTCTGCGTGGGCTGCAGCTGGGTGCGGGGCAGGCGGGTCGGCCGCCTGCGGGGCACCGCGCCCCAGCCCGCCGCCGCTGCCGCCTCCTCCTCCTCCTCCTCCTCCTCTTCGCTTTCCTACCCGCCGGCGGCGGAGCCCGGGCAGTACTGGCTGCAAGGGGAGCCGCTGAATTTCTGCTGCCTGGATTTCAGCCTGGAGGAGCTAAAGGGGGAGCCGGGCTGGCGGATGAACCGCAAGCCCATCGAGTCCACCTTGGTGGCTTGTTTCATGACTCTGGTCATCATCGTGTGGAGCGTGGCCGCCCTCATCTGGCCGGTGCCCATCATCGCCGGCTTCCTGCCCAACGGCATGGAGCAGCGCCGCGGCACCGCCGCCACCGCCGCCACCGCCAAGTAGCTTCTGCCGGTGATCCTCCCTTCTCTTCGTCGTGTGGTGTGAAGGGACGCGGGGCNGCGGGGAGGCGGCTGCGGGCTCCGGGCCGCCCGGGAAGCCTGGCCCGCCACCGCCGGAGACGACCAAAACCTGTGTGCTCGTTTTATATCTTTAAGACCCGTTTTAAACGAACGTTTTCGTAAAAAAGATGGAAAAAAAAAAACCAAAAAGAAGCCTCCCCCCGTCCGGCCCGGGCGCAGGAAATCGGAGACCTGCCACTCCGGCGCCTTGCTGGTAGTCCGAGGAGTAGCTTTTTTGTCTATGAATGCAGTTTGAGCGGTCCTCTTTTTAATGTTCTTTACAGCAAGGGCCGTTTCTGTTTGGCAGGACCAGGAAGCGATGGAGTCTATGTGGTGTTCTTGCCGGAGCTGAACTTGATGGAACCTCTCCCGTTGTATTTCCCAGCTGAGATAGTGTGTGTTTATTACTGTAGCTNCTGCCCAACGGCATGGAGCAGCGCCGCGGCACCGCCGCCACCGCCGCCACCGCCAAGTAGCTTCTGCCGGTGATCCTCCCTTCTCTTCGTCGTGTGGTGTGAAGGGACGCGGGGCGGCCGTCTCCCGCCCTGCCGGGCTCTGTTGTCGTGGTTATCCCCTGTTTAAAGCGTGTGGCGGGTGCGCGGCGGGACGGCGGCGGCCCGGGCGAGGGGCCGCGGGGCGCGGGGAGGCGGNAAAGAAGCCTCCCCCCGTCCGGCCCGGGCGCAGGAAATCGGAGACCTGCCACTCCGGCGCCTTGCTGGTAGTCCGAGGAGTAGCTTTTTTGTCTATGAATGCAGTTTGAGCGGTCCTCTTTTTAATGTTCTTTACAGCAAGGGCCGTTTCTGTTTGGCAGGACCAGGAAGCGATGGAGTCTATGTGGTGTTCTTGCCGGAGCTGAACTTGATGGAACCTCTCCCGTTGTATTTCCCAGCTGAGATAGTGTGTGTTTATTACTGTAGCTCTGCGTTATTTGGCTTTTAATATAGAGGTTTTCTTTTTGGAGCCACCATCGCCTTTCGTTGGTCTGTTTCCGCCAGGTTGGGTCAGCCTCTCCGTCCACAAAGAGTCGTGAAGCTCCCCTTTTCCCACGAGATGCTGTTGCCAGGGTTGGTGGTGGGACAAGGGGAAGCCCTTTCTGCGTGGCATTTGCCCTCGGTTTAGATCTGTATGCCTACGCCAGGGCTGGAGGGGTGGTAGGAGAAGGGAAGAGAAGCAATTTCCTTCCCGCGGAGCCACGGACAACAGCTTTCCCCCAGGGCTGAGGTCGAGTGGTTTCAGTTCTGGGAAGGTAAGGGCCACTTTTGGAGATGTGCTAAAAGCAGAGTGGGGGCAAGTCTCTGACTTCCACCAAGTGCGGTGTATTGGTGGGAGGCATGGCAATACTGCATCTCCTTTTCATCTCCCAGGGTGGCTCACAGAGAATCCACGGGGTGCAGAGAAGGCAGGGCATGTAGAGCCAGCACTAGCTTACGGCTGCCACTGTGCCAGCACTGTCTCTCTTGTTCTAGCAGACAGTACATAGCCTGAGACACTGCTTGTTAGAAGCATAGAATGGTTTGGGTTGGAAGGCACCTCCAAAGGTCATCCAGTCCAACCACTCCTGCAGTCAGCAGGGACATCCTCAACTAGATCAGGTTGTCCAGAGCCCTGTCCAGCCTCCCCTTAAATATCTCCAGGGATGAGGCCTCAGTCACCTCCCCGGGCAACCTCTTTCAGTGTCCCACTACCATCACAGTAAAGAATTTGCATACTGCCAGCTGTTCAGCCCTTATAAGAAGTTCAGTTTGCCTTTGATGTGAATAGTTCATCTGAAGTTCTAAGCCCAAAACGTGGGCTAAGTGACAAATATTTGCACTAGGAACCTTTGTTCCTTTCTCAGCATCAATGCATTGAATTTGTTAGGAACACATGAACTCACTTGAGGCTACTTTGGTGTCTTTGTGGTGGTGTTTTCTTTCCTCTGGTGTGGTAGCAATGACTGGATGAGACGTTTGGAAGGATTCAATTCTTAGGATTCCTATATTTTTAATTGAGGACAAAATAAATGCATGATCTTTGTGTGTGCTACCTGGGAAAAAAACAAACACAACAAACAAAGCGTTCCATATTACTGGGCTACCTCTAGGGCTGCTCCCTATGCTCGGTTCCAACTCGAGGCTGGAATCTTTCTTGCTTATCCTCGTTTCTCTCGTTTGTTTGTTTTTTCCGCATGGCATCAACATAGGAAAGGGAATGCTTGTCTGAAAAGGGGCATCTTCGCTGAGTCAAGGGGCCCTGTTTGCAGTTCTTGCTGACCCTGACCAGGTGGAGTACTTAAACTGATGCAAAATGATATGTGACTGTTAACTTCTTCAACATAAACCTTTGGAACAGGCAGTGCCATGTGCAGAGTATCGTGCTGTTTACTGAAGTGCGATAGATGAGAGGGATTTGTTCAGAGTTCTGCTGTAAAGATGCTTGTAAGTGGAGCTACTATTACAGGTCTGCTACCGTGAAATGGTTTAAATAGCAATGGCATTAAGCAAGCAAATAAATCCAAAAGGCAGATCTTCTAGAGTACAAAAAACCCTGCCCCAGTTTCGGGGAGTGCTGCTGTCAGACACAGTGCACAAAGAAAACTTCCGAGTAAGGGAAGGTGTTTCCCTGGCTGGCACTCAGGGGAAGCAGCTTCCCTTGGCAGAGAGGACAGCCCATGTTTCTGTGCCTCGAGGTGCGTGGGTATTTGGGGCAAAACTGCCACCCCTGGGTAAACCTCAGCCTTGTTACTTACTCAGGATGTAGTTGACAGTGCTTTGGATGATTAATACAACTGCAGCAGCACTGCTATTTGTGCAGTGAGTATTACTCAGTGTGAGTAAGGGCTACTCGACCAGGCCCTAGAAAGCCTGATTAGGAGCCTTAGTGGGCTGAGTCAGTATTACTCATCATGACCTCTGCTTACTGGCTAAAAGTATCCCCAGGGCCAACATTATGTGATCCCAGGGGCTGGACGAAAGCCCAGTGAAACCAAACAGTTAATTGAAGTTGTGCATGGCTGAAGATCAAAGAACCTGTTTTAAAAATGAATAGCCAGATAGAAGAGTAGGGAGTACATTCTTGTGCCTCTCTGGCTTTTGTACACATCATTTATAAATCCAAAGCCAGGACTTCTCATTTCTCTGTAGGGCCTCACTGGTTTGGGAATAAACTTCTGAAGCCGGTGCAAAAACAGCAGATATTTCTCAAAAGAGTTTTAGAATCATAGAATCATAGAATGGTAAGGTTGGCAGGGACCTCAAAGATCATCTAATTCCAAGCCCCTGCCATAGGCAGGGACACCTCCCACTAGCACAGGTCACTCAAGGCCTCCTCCAACCTGGCCTTGAACCCCTCCAGGCAGGGAGCAGCCACAGCCTCCCTGGGCAACCTGTGCCAGTGTCTCACCACCCTCACTGCAAACAACTTCCTCCTAACATCCACTTTCAATCTCCCCTCTGCCACTTCAAACCCATTGCCCCTTGTCGTGGCATTGCATGACCTTGTCAATAGTCCCTCCCCAGCCTTCCTGGAGCCCCCTTCAGATCCTGAAAGGCTACTCTAAGGTCTCCTGGAAGCCTTCTCTTCTCCAGGCTGCAGAGCCCCAACTCTCTCAGCCTGTCCTCACAGCAGAGCTGCTGCAGCCCTCTCAGCATCTTTGTGGCCTCCTCTGGACCTGCTCCAACACTTCCATGTCCTTCCTGTGCTGGGGGCTCCAGAACTGCACACAGTACTCCGGATGGGGTCTGAGGAGAGCAGAGCAAAGGGGCAGAATCCCCTCCCTTGCCCTGCTGCCCACACTGCTCTTGCTGCAGCCCAGCACACAGTTGCTGTCTGGGCTGCACTCACACTGCTGCCTCATGTTCAGCTTTTCATCACCCCAGACCCTCAGGTCCTTTTCCTCAGGGCTGCTCTCAGTCATTCACCACCCAGCCTGTATTTTGCTGAAGAGAGGTCTCCTTTTTTTGCCAACATACTTCAGAGAAGGCCTTGAATTCTCAAAAATAATTTTTAATGACTCTGGGGAAATGTGTAAGTAATCAAATCCCAAGTGTAGTCAGATTCCAAAACACAAAGTCTCTTTTTTAACCACTAACTGTTTTTTCACATCATATTTGTAAACAAAAAGATCACTTTGCCTTTTCCCCTCAGAAGCAGAGCATTTCAGTGAAGATCAGAAGTGCATTTGACTGTTTCAAATTGCAAAATTGATGTTGTGGGGAAAAAAATGTATCACTTGAGTGATTTGGAATTGATAACAGCTTGTGACAGATAAGGGCACTCCATTTCTTGTCCCACCTTCGCAATAGTTCTGGTTAAAAAAGTTGTCCAAAACAACTGTCAATTAAAAACAAGCAACCAAGGAAGCAACCAACCATAGCTTGGTCCATATGTCTTGTTTCTATTCTATTATGCTAAGGGAGAAAGCAGCCTAGTATAAAATCCAGGACATTAAAGATAGTTACTGGTACTGTCTGGTATTTAATTAGATTTGTGGCTAGACTAAGTCCCCCAATCCAAACATCTTTATTTATAGAGTTTGGATTCATAATGGGAGGCAGCACCTTGGGACAGCCAGGATCTGAAACCTCTCTTATGCTCTGAAGAGGCTAACCAAGGGAGAGCAAACCTTCCCTCCCCAGCTGGCCTGTGGAGTGCTGGGTGTTCCCATGTCTTTGACTCGCTCTTAGCTTGCACAGAAAACCACCTGATTAATGAGAGATGAACTTGATGAGATCAGCCTGAGATCAGTGCTGTTCTGAGGCAGTGGGAGTTCACACCACGAGTGTGGAGTTAGGTTTTATTTTCGTTCCTTGCAAGGTGAGACTTGCTGGAAACAGTGGGACCTCACCTAGCTGGTGTCATTCTGGGTGTTGCTAAGCAACATGAAGTGGTTAAAATGGAGATAGAGAAGAAGAACATGGAGGAATAAAGGAAACAAAAGGCATTTCAGAAGCATAAAAGGGATTAAATGTGCCGGCACATTCGACAAGGAAGTTGTGAAGGATCCACTGAGAAAAAAGCAGCGATTAAGAGCACAGTGGACAAAAGAAAGCTGACATGAGAGGAATTAGCAACTCAACTCTGTACTTTGATCAATTTTTTTTTAATACTTTATTCCAGTTTGTGCCCCAAATGACAAAAGTAATAGCAAATGAGGCAAGAGTCTGGGAAGAAATGGGAAGATGAAGAAAACTGAGGAGTGGAACCACCATAGCATAAATAAAAAGAAGGCACTGTACCGATTGCTGGAAAGCAAACTACAGCTGTTTGGTTTAACAGGTTAATGGCTGCACTCAAGGATCCTAAAGGTCTTCTCCCATCTAAATGGCTCTGTGATTCCATGACATGGCAGGGCACTCCCAGGCATCTACTTTCCCTCTCTAATTTTGCTTGGGAGGGAAAGTAGATTGTAAGGAAACATGCTAAAAGGTTTTGTTTTGATGGACTGGATTTGGTTCTTCCATCAGATTTTGCGTAGGTCCAGGTCAAAGAACCATTTCTGGTTGTCCAGCACAAGAACATTCTGCAGAGCTCCACTAGAGCTTTTCACCTGCCCCGAAGCAATGCCACTGTGACAAACATACAGCCCAGGCCCTGCTTTTGACAAGGCTGCTTGCTGGGCTGCTTTTTATAGCATTCTCATCTACACTGCAAGTACTTTCTCACTCAAGGCTACCTCCAGAATCTTCTTTTTTTGTCCCTGTCTTCATTGTCTGCAAAACTTTGCTCCATTTGTCACCTGTCACTGAAAATCAATCATTCCTAAGATGTGTTTTTCCTTACTTACTATCTTCCTCTTCCCTTCTCTCTTTCCATAGGATGTTTTTGTCTTGGCATTTTCTGTCGTTCCCACAAGTATGCCTTCTACTGTCAGGCCACAAAAATGTACTGCAGCAAACTGCTTTCGGTCTCTTCCTCATTTGCACTCTGCCTCCCACCCATTCAGGCCATACCTTTCATGCCTTGTGACACCTACAAGACAAAGACAGGCATGAAACCTTGTGTGGAGGCCAAAACATAAGTCCAAATTTGTCTCTCCCATCAATTCTGTCATCATAGGTCTGCTTCTACACTTCAGCCCCAAACACCGAGCAGGGATGCTGAGTTTCTTGTCTTCTGGTAAACAAGAAGTAGACCCATTTGAAGAGCTTCCTTCTGCCTTCATTCCTCAAAGACCTGTCTTTGAGTCACCTTTGCTAATGCACCTGCCCCAGACCTGCTCTCCTGCCCGTGAGAGCCCTCACATGCCACCTTTCCCACCTATCCTTGAGCAAACCGCTGCAGCTGTCTCACACCCTTGGGAGCTCTGCAGAGGCAGGGAAGCAGTGATCTCACTCAGGAGTGGGTTATGTGTGGAGTTAGCTCAGGTATGCAGGGTGAGAAGCATTACTTTTCAATTAAGTCATGGATTCTGTTGGAGTTGAAGGCTCTTGCCTGGATGCTGACCCATGGGAACACACGAGCTGAGGACCTGGCAGACTCTTCCAGTGCTGGACTAGTAGCATTGTAGCTTTACTAGTAACAGAAAAGCAGGCAGGCCAGCTCACTGCCTTTCTAGGATGGGAGAGGTGCACAGCCCATGCTGGGGGCTGTGAGGCTCAAGCCTTCTGAAAACATCTGTCTGTGTCTCTGAAGCTGTGCAGCAAATAATATTTACTCTTCTCCTCCTTGTAGTGAAAGGATTAATGAGCTAAATCCCGTAGGGGGCTTTGAGCATGCGGAGCACAGTAAAAATGCAAAACGTGAAGATGATTTTGTTCCTTCTCTGTTCTTTTTTTGCACTTAAGGGCATGGTTTAAGCATCACAGTGCTAAATTAACGTATTTTGCACATTTTTTGCCCACAGTTTAGCTAGGCAATAGCTACACTCTGGAAGTGGTTTTCCCATTGAAAGGTGCTGCCGTGAGCTGATATATTAAAAACAAATCATAACTAAGTGATGAATGTTACTGGAAAAGATTCTCATCGCTCCAAAAGTATATGAAAGCATCTTCCAAGGTGTGAGAAATACTTTCTAGGAGGTGAGTATATAAAAAAAAAATGGTGCAGAGGTGGCTGGTGGAGCTTTAATCCCAGGGCTGTTGCATTTCTTCTCTCACACTGTGTGCCTCAGCACAGTTCTCTGGGGAGTCTGAGTTGTGCCTAATTACGCCGGCAATCTCGTCGTCCCTAAATGGGAACTGGAAGCTACTTTCTTCAGGCAGGACTTCCTCAGAGTTCTCCACATTATTTTCCTATCCTCCAGGACATTGTAAAGCAGTTGATGAGGCAGGGTCACATCATTTTCCTAACCCAGAGAAACCTGCTTTTGGAACATAGGTTTACATGCTACTGCCCTTCCTTTCTCCAAGAAGGGGATTTCCCATGGCACCCCAAGCCCCACTCTCTATTTTCAGGACTGTTTAGGGGCTGTGAACATGGAGACAGCTGTGGTTTGCCTTTGTGCTCTACCCCAGCCACACATGACCTTTCCCTCTGTCCCAGAAGCACAGTTGGGGTGGATATTGCTGTAACTAAATTGCCCACCCTAGTGCAGTCTCAGAAGAGGACCACCATGATCACACATCTCATTCCTCCTGCCCTCAGCTGACTGCAGTCCATATCCATGGAGTGCTCCACAGCTATAGCTTCTCTCTGGGTCCACGTAGGGCAGCAAAGGAAGGCCACATTCAGTGAATGAGGCTTTAGCCTGAAAGCCATTCTGAGCAAGAAGAGATCTTGCAGTGAGCCATTAAGGAGTGTCTGTGCACTACAGGAGCCATGTGCTTGTGTTTTTAATGTCTGCTCCAAGTTTTGCAGATCTTTTTGCTTTGCTTTATTACTTTCCTTCAGAGTTTGATCAAGAACTGTTACAGATACTACCTGGGAATGCTCCTTTGCTCTGGATATAAAATGTAATTCCACAGGCTTTGCTTTAGCTACCCTGATGTGAGAGTGACTCGCCCATGACAAAACTCATCCTCCAAAATGCCACTCATTTACCTCTGGTTCCAAAACAAGACTCACATCCTCTCTCCACAAGACTGCCATCATAACACTTAGAGGTACCAGCCCGTGCTGAGCTAAGACAGAAGACAATAACTCTTCCTTTCCTCCTACATCTGGAACGTTTCCCTCCCGTGACAGTTTGAGCTCCCTGCATTCAGCTGGTGAGATTGATAAGGGTGCTGCCCGATGCCAGCTGGAGTGCCACAGAACGGGTCACAGGGATTTACTCTCCTCCCACACACCGAGCACAGAAAGGAAGCAACATTGGCTGATCTGCTTTGCTGTATGTGCAGAAGACAGTGGCACAGCAATGGGTGGCTCTATCCACGTAAGGAGAAGCAGCCCCTGAAGCACAGGTGCTGCGTGATCCAGTGCCCCAAAGCCAACAGCAGTGTGCTGTCCCAGTGGCTCCTGCTCAGCACCAGGGCGGCTGCAGTGGAGCCGGCAGGATTGGAAGGGTTCTTGCCATAGTGGCAAGAATAAGATCCAAAATTTCCCCATTAATTTCATCAAATTGTGGATGAGTCAGCTGCTAACTGCACTATTTTGGGGACCTTCATGGCTATCAGGTTGTCTTTATTGCTGTCCTTCTTCTGTTACATATAAAAGGTAGTGAGAAACCTATGATGATTGAATAATGTTAATGACATTTCCAACCCAAAACCTGATTAAAGTCCCAGTTAAATCCCTCTAAAACTGATACTCAGATATCATAAGCTAGAAATCAACAGAGGTAATGTATTTTTGTACTATATTTAAAACATCGTCATCCTCAGTTGCATCCAGAGGACCTCAGATTGACTGTAGCAACAGAAAGCATTGACAGCAAGTTCCCAAGCATGTGTTGTCTGCTGTTACTTGGCAGATGAGAGTTTTGCTCGGCTACTTCCTTGGTAGAGAACATTTATGGTTAGCTACTTCCTAATACCTTCCAGTCCAAATTCACCATAAACCGAATTGCTCATGGCAACATGCAGCAAAGATTTCCAGACCGCTGCTCCCCAGCACTACAAACACACTCCAGCTACCTCTAGGTCTGCCTTAACTGTTTGGGTCCTTTCCCTTCTGACCATCTCCCTTTTCTTGTCTTTCTTTTCCTACAGCTGCTGCACTCTGGTTTTGCTCAGCATGTTTGTGGCTGTGATTATTTAGGAAGCAATGCAGTTCCTGAGCAATTCAGCAAAGACTTGCTGCAGTACCGATTCTTCTGGGCTGGGGCAGCAACAGAGGGTGCTGGAGGCTTCCTCATGCTGCTTGCTGCAAAGTGGGACCTCAGGAAAGAATGAAATCAGTTTTAGCTGCAATGATTTCAAGAAATTGATCTTTGCGTGTCGGTTCAAAGCACCAAGCAGTCAGGTTGGATAAAGCATAAGGAAAGGAGGGTGCACCGGCTCCCCTGTGTTTAACTGAAGCTTTGGCAGCTCTTAGGGTTTGATTAGTTTAGCAAATCTTCATGCTGAGGTGGGCAACTTTCTACACTGCTGGAGGATTTTGAGTTACTTCAGACAACTACAATACAGGAGTTTGAGTTACTCAAAGAATTTAAATGAAGGGGTCTGAGTTGCTTCAGAGGAAGTATAGGATGCTGATCTGTAGATACCGAAAAGAGGTCACATGAAGAGCATCGCTGATGGCAGCTTTCCAGCAGCACCATGCTTTGATCCGCCACACAGTGCTGCTGCACATGCAGTCAGCCACACTGAGCTCGCCGAGCTGAGCCTTCTCCCAGCTCTCGGGTGGTCTGGCTTCTGGACCCCACCACGACTTTCACAGATCCACCTACCAGAACATTCTGTGCATGAATTTTGCACAAGAGTAATGCTCCTGTCACGTGTTTCATTGCATAGCCTGAGGTGTCTTTTCCCCAAGTTCCTGGTGGAAGCTCAACCAGCTGCTGTGGTTCCCTTGGGAATCCGGTCCTGCCTCTAACACTGTTCCCCGAGTGTTCCTGGTGCCCAGGGCTCTGGGCGATCAGCGCTAACATGGCTGGTGTTGGAATGCAGCAGTGCATTTGGCTCTAGGCTCTGTGCACAGATATTTGTGCTTTGTGTCATTACTAAGCAGGAATTGTGTCTAAGGAGGTTACAGTAAGTGTGCATCATATGGAAAGTGGCATTTAAAAATCAAGCTATGACTTGTCTTAAAGGTCAAAAATTACCTTCTCTGTATTAAGAGATTTAAAAAAAAAAAAAAAAAAGTGAGAGTGGAGCTAGGACTAGGAGGTGGCCAGTAAAAGTGTGTGTGCATACTAACTGGAGGTGGTGTTAATGAAAGGCAACTGCTAGCATGCAAATTCAGAGCCTGCTCTGAAGGGCTGCACTCAGAGCACCTAAGGCCACTGCCTAGCAGCATGCCCAGCATGTGGCATCATAGTGCTTGCTCCCAGGAACCCTACTGAGTTCTCCCATCTGCTGTGCCCTTCCAGCTTGCCATGGTGCAGCATAACAGGCACAGTGCCATTGCTGCCTTGCTCTGACTGGCTCCAAAGACTTTTGACTAGCCAAAATGTTGGGGGCTTTCTGAGCCCAGCCTGTGGGTCCTGGGCAGCTGAGTTGCATTTAGTCACCAGCAAATGCACATTCAGCAGCCATGCCATTACTGCAGAGCAGCAGCAAACACTAGCAACAGGCTTACCCAACTCAGATTCATTCCCTCAGTGTGTGTGTGCTTCAGCTTGCCAACCAAATCCCAGTGCCAGCTCTTCCCCTATGGGGAGCAGAGCTGTCTCCTGCCGT
This sequence comes from Semnornis frantzii, assembly GCA_013399775.1. Lineage (NCBI taxonomy): Eukaryota > Metazoa > Chordata > Aves > Piciformes > Ramphastidae > Semnornis > Semnornis frantzii. The sequence goes on from VWYK01034631.1 coordinate 448,707, forward strand.
GCTCCGCACAGCCAGGCTGCATCCCAGCCAGCAGCATCCTCTTTCCAAGACTGCAAGAACAGTTATGCCAATAAGCCAGTGTCCAGAAAGTATCACCTATTTGTTTTTAAAGAGACACTTTCAAGCTGTTTATAGTGAATCAGGAAATTAGAGATGTTTTAAGTGTGTTACAGTGCTATTAGCCTACCAGGGAAGATGCTGAAAGTGGCCATAAATCATTTGTCCTGCAGGCCCTTAGCCTCTAGAACAATTCACACCAAACATTTATTTCTTTAATTAAATGTCCTTTCTTCTCTGGTTGACTCTTTGTAGCACAGCAAGAGTCAGATCCTCTGCATGATCAATAAATTATAAGAAATTGATTGCCTTGTTACCACTCTGGCCTTAATGCTGCAACCCCAGTGGTTCCAGCATCCTTTCCAGTGATTTATACTAGGGAAGAGCAAGTCAGGACCCTTTTTTCTCAGGCAGAGAAGAGAACACTACAGAAAGGTAAAACAAAGCAATTGCTAAGAAGCCAGGGACAAACTGGTCTGGTCCAAGTAGACCAAACCTAAACCATGAAATCCAGAGCAAGGCATCAACTCTCCACTATCCTCCCACCCCAGGAGCTGGCTGACAAGATCGCCATTGAGCAGCTGGAGAAGGACCAGTGGCAGTGTGCAGACAAGCCAAGTGAATCCCCACGACTAAGCTATGAATCAGTCTCTGCCCCCCAGAAGGATAAGCTGCCTGTTGGTAGCTTGCAGACAAGTCGGCTGCAAAGCAGAGCTCACAGCTGCCTGTCTCAGATGGATGGCTTCTGAAGATGGAAGGTGCTGGAGCAGCACAGAGTAAGTCATCAGTGAGCCTTTGCACTGGCATATTTTCTCACCTCTGAGAGTTTACAGGGCTTCAGCCATACAATTAACCTGGCAGATCTCTCTAGCTGCTTGCCTGCTGATGACATCTCATCTTCAAGCCTGTGCCGGTGGTGTCCCATGTTTACTGTGCTTCACAAGCACCAGGGGGCTGACCTGATGTCTGTGTGCTCACCCTGCCAGCTTCTTGGTGCCCTGGGCTGGTATTTATTTAGAGTATCTGAAAAAATATACAGAAGGCAGAGTGGCTTATCCACGGCTCAACATTCAAAGTGTTTCTGCAAGGAAAACATGCTGTGGGACTGGACTTTCTGGGCAGCAGAAGTATCCTTCCTTACACTTCCTCAAGAGATCATTAAACCTTTAGCCCTTCTGAGTTCTGTGTGTTTAGAACAGAGTGGGGCAAAGCCATTTGCTCTGGCCAGAGAGATTATTCTCTGATTCTGTCATTTTCTTCCTCAGGATACAGCCGTTGCAATAAGCACCATAAATAATGTGCCAGTGTGCATCCTTGCTGCTGTTTGCCATCAGCCCTTAGCAGCATCCCAGCACTTTTGTTATAGGTGCTGGCAAAGGAGCAGGGAGCATGTTTGTGTGCCTGGCTGACTCCTGGAACCACAGGATGGCTCGGCTTGGAAGGGGCATCAGAAATCATCTGCTCCGACCTCCCTGCCGTCTCCCGGAGTCTGGCAGCAGGCGGCAGGGGCATTTCTATCCAGCACAACGGCAGGGGCTGTCCAACACGGCCATTAGCACTGCAGCCGGGCGCTGCAGCTGCTAAATACAGCCCCGTGGGCACAGTGCTAATTGGACCAGCATGCTCCTGGTGCGGCTCCTTGTCTCAGCAAACTGCGATGAGCAGCGCTGGCAGCCCCCAGTCCTTCACACATGGCATCAGTGCTTAGGGCTGTGAGAGCAGGAACCAGTTTGGAAGCAAGGGTCGAGAGCAAGAGACAGGTTTGCTCTGCTGCAGAAGAAAAGCACAAGGTGTTGTGGAAGTACAGTCTGAGGTCTCTGGTTTGGGGGGAGGTGATCTGTGACTATTCATTTCCTCTGTCATGGATGAAGCCTATATTGGTAGAGGTCTACATTTGCTTAGATGAATCCTACCCCTAAAGCCAAATCTAAATGTCACCATGTGCAATTTAAAGCCATTATTCCTTGTCCTTCTCACCACCCTGCTCCTGCTGCCCAAATAGTCTCTTCCTGCATCTGGCTACCCTTGAAGCATTCCAAGACATCACTCCTCCATGCTCTTTTTGGCTAAACAACCACACAGACCTCCACTTCTTGCAGGTCTTCTAGACTTTCAAGTCCTTGTCATGGGGATCTCCTCAGAAGGCTGGTCCCCCCGAGGCCATCACATACCTTGGGCATCACAGAGCTCTACAACTTGCATTTAGCAGCCCTCTGCCTCTGCAGGCTTTCTGCAGGGCTATGCTCACCTCGCTACAAGAGAAGATCCTGTCACTCTTCTTATCCCAGAGCCACTGCTGGCTTTGCAGTACCTGAGCAAATCTCTAAACCTTGGCTGCCAAAGGCCCTCTCTCTTTCTTCACACTACTTAATATAATTCTAGGAAGGACAGGAGCAGCCTGTAATGGGAATTAGATGCTGTGAAGAATAAATCTCCTGCTCTAAGCTCTAGAAGGAATTCAGAAGCATGCTCCATGGAAATCAGTCTTTTGACAATGAGAGTAGGTTCATCATCAAACCTCTGAAGATGCAGAATGTTCTGTTTTCTCAGCATCTCACAAAAGTGATGAACTCCATCTTGGAAGTCCAAATCATATATTTTCTGTTCTGAAATAGCCTGCAGCCAAGCAACAGGAAAGAAGTGCTCTGGTAGATCATGCTCTACTCAGTTCTAACCTTTCCTGAGGACACTTCAGCTAATAGTATCCTACATTTCTACTGATTACTGGCAGAGAAAGGCACTGAGAACAAGTGTCAGGCAAACATCTAATTACTAGACCCTGGATTTTCAGATAGCTGTTGTCTGACCCATGAGGACATTGAAAAGTCATCCCCTCCTCTAAGCAGCTTCTCTGGGAGAGGCAGGAGCCTTGTCTGAACCTCAGAAACAGCAGATAGAACACCTTTGGTAACTTGTTTCCATGGTAACATTTTCATGTCATTGAACATCATTACAAAATCTGAGCCATTCCCTCAGCTTGGCTTGGGGGTTTTGCTGACTTCTCTTACTCAATAACTTCTGGGAGCTAAGAGGCAGGGCCAAAGAGGGGCTGCAGGAGGTGTACTGCTTTGGTGTCGCACTCTTAGCAACCCTCTCTTGGATTTCTCAGCTTGGAATCTGAGCACTGACTCTGTCAATGCGAGTAGGCATGGAAACAAGGCAGATATTTCTGTCTCTAACACAAAAACAAGGCAGCTAAAGAGGACTGCAGTGAAGTGGTTTGTCTGGGGGGGAAAGGCGGCCGAGTGAGCAGTGCCACACTGACAACGCAACTCCCCCAGTCAGCATCCACACTGCTACTGTTCCACTTCTGTTAGAGCTGCACAAAACCACTGCTGGGCTCCTTTGCCACCTGCCCTCCTGGCAGAGCAGATAAAATGCAAACCCTGGCAGATCTTGACATAAGGGCACAGCTTAACCCTTCCTACAGGAAGCTCTAGCAGTAAAAATGAGTAGCAGGAAAATCCAGCAGTTGCTGGGGCCTTTCTTTGGGCACCTGAGTGGGGTTTTAGCTCACACAATTAACAATTGCTTTCTTCCCCGACCTTTCTTCCTGTACTACAGACTCCTCTCATGGGCAACACTTGTCACTGCTGCTGCTAAGGCAGTATTCCAGGCCCAGAAATGGGAGCAAATCACATCTTGGGTCTAGCTGTAAAATCACACTGGCTTCTACATAAGGCTTCTCCAGCAGCCTGAAGGTCTCCTGTTGCACGTCACCTGCAGGGATTCCACAGTTCTGGAGAGAGACCCTTGAAAGCTACTGCTGATGGAGTCAGCAAAAAGCACCCTGTAGCAATGGTGCTGTGGTTTGAAAGAGCTGCTGAATGCCTTCTCCTCTATGTGTCACTTGCAGCAGGCTGGGAAAGGTCCTTCAGAGGGAGAGGATAACTAGGGGAAAAACGTCTGTGCTTTTTTGGGGTGAGAACCAAGCCCGTGCATCCTATTATTTTGCACTGTGAATTGCAGATTTGTTATCTGCAGGCAGCCCCTGTTATTCCAGTGTGTTAGGCTGGGGTGTCCACTACACCCAGAAGGTGCAGGCTGCAGAGCTCAAAAGGCAAATGGTTCACCAGCTGAGATACTCATTTAGGGTGCTCCCTCCTCTGACAAATAGCTAATTGCCTGCTTCACCAGCAGGATGCCTGCACAGAAATCAAAAGAAGGATAAAGGCTTCATTTTTTTTGCTGGTGGAAAGCTGTTTGAGGGTGGATGAAATAAAACACTGCATTACTGTAAGATTATATTGCAATAAAGAGCAATCTCTTTTGGGCTGACCCCAAAATCAAGCATTGGTTTTCACGCAATGGAAAGGCTGAGAAACAGTGTGCCAGGTTAAATGAGCAGAAAGTATAAAGCACTGCAGAGAGGCCTTCAGCAGCTTCTTAGGCAGGAGGAGACAGATCACAGCTGGAAGGAGCAGGAGGAAAGGTAACAGTTTTGTTTCTGCAAGAAGTCCCACAATGATTTCTCTCCAGGTGCAGCACTACCCTGCTTGTTCTGTATACTCAAGACTGACATTTCTGTCCCCTTCCCACAGAAGCCTGGACTTCGAGGAACACACCTTTGGAGTGGGAGGATAGAGCTGGACATCTTGGAGATGGATGCTGTAGCTCCTTTACAGATGCTTGCTCAGGAGCTGTTTGGCTGAGCTGACAGAAAGCCAGGGTGAAACCATAAGCACTAAACTTTGGATTTCAATTATCACAACATTTTTCACCTGACTTTTTCCCCATGACCTTTCAAATGAATTCAGCTTTCTTAGCACATTTACTAGTGAGAAAACATGCTTACCTCCAAGCCATATGAGCTTTTGCTTCCCCTTTTCACTTTCTCTGCTACACTCTCAGACTTTAGCACCCCTCCTGTCTTTCTCCTTCACTTGCAGCAAATCCCAAATCTGAACAGAAATGTGCCCTATTCTGCTGCTGCACCTGGGAACCCTACCTTTTAGTTGGGCATGAACTACAACGTCATTCAACACACTCATCTGCGATGAAAAAGTGAGCAAAGTGGGAGCAGACCTTTCTGCCTTGCTATTTCAAATGACATTGGATGCATTTTCCTTCTCTTAAAAAACTCAGTGTCCTTCTTAGTCCCAAAACTATTGTCCAAAGCTCCTTTCTACTTAGGAATGAAAAGAAGTTAGAAGCTGTGATTAGGGCTCATCTCAATCAACATCTCGAAGGGTTCTGGAAAGAAGAGAACAAGCATCTCGCCTCTTTGTTTTCACACAGGCTTCAGTTCAAAGGAGCTTGCTGGAGGATAGCAGTTAACTGACCTCAGTGATGGAGTTCATGCAGGATGCCTCTCACCTAGCAACAACCAGGGAAGCTTTAATAACTGCTGGGATTTAGAATTATAGAGTTGTTCAGGTTGGAAAAGATCTTTAAGATCATTGATTTCAACCATTAACCCAGCACTGCCAGGTCACCACTAAACCACATCCCTCAGCACCACATTTACACAGCTTTTAAATCCCCCCAGGGATGGTGACTCCACCACTTCCCAGGGCAGCCTGTTCCAGGGCTTAACAACCCTTTCAGTGAAGAAATTTTTCCTAATATCCAATCTAATCATCCCCTGGTGCAACCTGAGGCTGTTTCCTCCTGTCCTATTGCTCATTACTTTGGGGTTGCTGTCTGGTCGAACTTGAGCATCCTTTTCCCTCTGTTCTCGATCTCTGAGGTGGGATTTTTGCTCTGTGCAGGCACTACAGGGACGTGGGCCAGGCAAGTGCCTGTCGCATGACGAAGGCTCCCTGCTCTGGCAGCTCCTGACATCTGTGCCTACAACCGTAACAAAAAGCCCCCTGGGGTAGGTGGCTTTTTAAAGTGGAAACTGCAATGAGACCTGAAACAAAGGGGGGCTACCTGCTGCTTTGTCTTAACAAAAGCCGCCGAGCAGAGTCGAGTCTTCTGCTGCTCCGGACAGGTCTGACCTGTGAAGGGCAATGCTGCTTCTCTGCAGGCTTAGCATCACCATTGCCCATTAGCGCTCACGCTGCTCCCCGCTAATACCTTCCCTTGGCTTTTTTTTGCCTGCTTTCCTCCTCTCCTCCTCGCTGTTCCTTCCACTGCTCCTGCCTTTGGTCCGCCCTCCAGCTCTCCCAGCTCCTTCCAAGCCAGCCCAACCCTTATAATCAGCGTTCCTTCACACACTGCCACTCTGCTCTCTGCTCGCATTTTCACCCAAACGTCTTTTTCCCATCGCCCCTGTAGGTGGTTTAAATATGCACAATGCACAGAGAGGAGCAGGTTTCCAGTGGGTAAGGGAGGTGGATTGATTAAAATCAATAGCCCTGCGACTCCCAGGGGTGCTGGGAGTGGCTGCTGCTCCCTTCCCCCAGCACTGCCAGGTACCAAGCTGCCTGCCGCGGTGCCCAGGCTTAGGTGGATGTGCTGGTGGCTATGCCACGCTCTAATCAACATCCATCTCCTGCCTAGATTTTAAACTGGATTAGGGTGTGAGTTTCCTTCTCACTTTACAATCAACATGAGCAAATGTTTTCTGCATCAAAGCAATCTGTGGTGCATAATGGAAAGCACTGGATCTCACAGGACCAGTTACAACCCAGGAACAAGGTTACAATAACAGGAAATCTATTCTGCTAAGAGCTTCCTTCAGGATCATTATCTAGAAACCTGCTAACCCTGTAATTGTTCCTTCGGCACAAGGGCCCTCTTCAGAAAAAAAGAAAAAGCTTGACTTTCTGGGGCTCTGATGCATGCAGCAATGATTCTCTCTCCAAGATGAGGAAATGTGGAGTGAACCCTTTGCAGAAGCATTTCTGCACCAGTGCAAATCCTCCCTGTTTAGAAAGAGCAGGGGAAAGAGCACCTCTGTGCTAGATAGCCTCCTTCATGTCTTTCTAGCTAAGCAGGAGTTTCAGCTAAATCCATCCCACACACCATTTCCAAAGAGAGAGACACTGCTGCCTGTGCACAAAGGAGCGGTGTCCATTGGTAGAGACCAGATTATTTACTGGGATATTTTAATACAATTACTTTTACAAAGTTGCTTTAAAAGTTCTGCTCAGGGTTATCTGATTATTTTATACATGCACAAGAAATGGCTCTGGGACGCTGAGGGAGTTTTTTCCTGGGCTCATCAAATTATTCCCCCATAATGCCTGTTAGAATGTTTGTAACTTTCTTTATTCATCTGTTTAACCTTGGTATTTAGAGAATCATTTCTGTCAACACCTCAACAGGCTTTCTTCTCTAGCTTCACAGATCTGTTGCCATCAGACAGAACATGGCTTGGTCCAAGCTGGGGAGGACTTAGCCCTTGCTTTGTCTGCAGCTGGTTGCAAGCTCTGCCCCTGCGCTCAGCCTACCTCAGTAGGTCATTCCTGTCCCTCTTGCCTTCCAAGTGGGCCATTAAAACAGTCCATACCTGAATGTTATCACAGAAACCTCCTTCAGCTGAACTACTTAAACATGCCTTAAGCCTTTCTTGACAGAGCTCTGGCACTCACAACAACAAATGCAAATATAAAAGTGATCCAAAATGCAAAAAAAACCCCAGACAAATAAGAGCAGGAGAGGCAGACTTGTGAAGGAGATAGCACCTTGCAAGGCTGCCCTGCTTGTGTCCCGTGATTAATCCCAGGAGGCACCCTTGGAAAAGCAGCAGGTAATGAATAACACCTGGAGGAGGGAGAATCAGAGGGGACATGCTTTATCGAGTGGGTATTTGAGCATGTTAGCAACAGAACAGAAAACAAAGGCTGAGCAGGTGAGTAACACCTGTGGCAAAGCAAAGCTCTGCAGAGGAAGAAAGATAGGGATGAAGCCAGGAGAGAGCTCAGCACTGGTGGGGAAGGAGAAGCTGAAGGCAGAGCAAGAGCTCAGCACCCCATGGCCCTTGCATGAAATCCTGGCACCAATACAAGGTGCTGCAGGCCCCTGAGCGTGTCGCTTTGGGCAGCAGACTGCACTGACCGTGGCAACCCTCAAACTGGAGCTAAACCCTTTCCTCTTCCACCTCTGCCTGCCAGCAGAGCACCTCCTGTGGTGCTGCTCCTCTGCTAGAACCCGTTCCAGCTGCCCTCAAGCCCGTAGCTGTAAATCAAGGAAAGGAAAACAATTCTGTAGCTGTTCTGGCTCTTTCACAGTAGCACTGCCTCCCACACAACAGGGTGAGACCTGGCATTGCCATGGGCATGCTTCTGAGGACATACGCCTCCAGCAAAGAGCTTTTTGGTACTTGGAGGAAGGACTTTCCCCATCTACAGTGCCTGTAGATTCCACACCAAAATCAGCTTTTGGTGGTATAGTTTTGGGGTTATATTGTCTTAGACTGCTTGTATTATTACTGTATGTGTCGGGTTTGGCTGAGCTGGAGTTAATTCTTCCCAGAGCATCTTTCATTGTGCTGTGGTTTGCAGTGATGTAGCTTTGGTAGGCACCTGGCCCCTAGCCAGGGCCAAACCACCACATTGTATTATTTTATTGCATTGAGTTTGATACATTATTTTTTAAGTAGCATTAAGCATCTAACTGATTTAAAATCACACCTGAAAGTCTCACAAAGAACAAGGTAATAATTATGCTTCGGCTTTTAGGAAACCCTAAGCCTTAGGTCCGAATTAGCTATGACATTTCCAGAAGCTTGATGAGAAGAGGTTTTATTGAAGGCTGATACAAAGCTGTAAAACTACTGCCTCTGAAAGAGAGCCGAGGCCTGGGGAAGGTGAGTACACTTCTCCCTCTGCTAAAGAAATGTTGGTTTTCTTTTTGTGCTTTTTGTTTGTTGGTTGTTTTTTAGCAAAGTAACCATCTGCTAGAAGGAGCCAGGACCAAATCCATCTGCCCCTGAAGTCAAAGGAAAAGCTCAGGTTAAAATCAGTCGGTCGGGTCTGGTCACACGGTGGCCAGAAGCAATTTTGATTCCTCATTACTCTTGTGGACCAGCCAAAGAAGCTCTAAACTGCTTATATCAGCAGGTCAAAAGTTTGCTTTTCCTCTGCTGGGCATGTGTTAGCTAAAGAAAAACGCCGGAATCTGGAAAGAAGAATGTCTTCTCTACAGCAGCCTGAAAGAGAGAGAGGCCTGCCAGCAGTGCTTGACAGAGTGGGAAACGGTGTTCAGATAAGCAAGGCACAAGGCAAGAGTCGTTGGCATTGTCAGTGCAATCGCTCTGGATGTGCTCTCCCACCTTCCCTGGCCGTTTGCTGGCAGGCATGGGGGCAACTCAGGGTTTCCGAGTTCCCATAAGGTCCAAAGTGAATTTTCAGAGTTTGCATGCCTGACTTCACAAAAAGAAGCCCTGCACTTGTGGTTAGCTGCTCTGGGACTCAAAGTGAGTGCAGATTGATTCAGCCAGGGCCTACAAAGGACAGGACTGGAGAGGTTTGCCCAGCCACTAGGAAACAACATCCATGCTAGCAAATGTGAATCATTACTTTATCGACATCCAATCTGCAGAGCAGGAGCATCATTAAGATGTATCAAATAAAGTTAAGAATTCAGGAGAAATTGGTGCTCCTCTGGCAGTGGGAGTGTAAGTGGGAGACAAGACTGGATTAATTGCAGAAATGATTCATTTTTAATGATCTGTTCAGCCACAGGAAGTATTGATGATAACTGTGTCTCGGGGAGGGAAGAATGATGACAAAGATATTTTGCTTACTCTCCCTACAGTGGCGAAGTAAACAAAACTGGGATGCAAACTAATGAGTCTGGGAGTGTGCAGTAAAAATAAGATTCTTCCACTGCTTCTCACTGTGTAACCTGCAGCTTTCACCAGCTGCCAATACACAGTGGTGGTCTCCCAGCTCTGAGCTAGGAGGCACAACTAGTGGCTGTGTGAGTTGGATCATTTCAGTCCCTAGCACAACCCGTTTAAAGGCAGAATGTTCTGCAGCAGGCATCCGATTCGCTCTCCTAAGGAGGCCATAGACCTTTACAAGGGCATGGGAATGTTAGGCTGTGTGCACAGCTCAAGGAAGGAGCCTCCTTGGCTCAAGCTCTTTCTGACTTTGCTATGCTCATCCAGCTAATAGTGAAGACAGACCAGTAACAACCCCCATATCTAAAGCAGCCATTGCTCTGGTGCCAGGGTGAGTTGTGGGGAAGCAGTGGTCTCCCCTGGAGTGCCAGTGTGACTCACACTGTCTCTAGGTAAGGGCATATGTGAGTAGTATCCCGTTCTACACATTGTTTACAAGCCAGACTATTTATATCTTCTGCTATCAGAGACTGAACATCTGTACCCACGATGTCTTTATGAGCTGACAGAGAGCTCCATACAGCATGCAGTAAATAAGCAGCCCTTGTGCAGGGAGGAATGTTCCTGCTGGGAAGCTGCTTTGTTATGATTGCAGTCGGCAACAGATAAAGATGATGAAATATGACTTCTCCCTGACAAAAAATTGGGTTTCTTCCCAGAGGCTCAAAAATGCCCAAGCTCTGAGACTCTCTGCTGTCTCCTTTGCCTGCCTGTGTGATACAGGAGGAGAACTCCCTTCCTGTGCAAGCAGGTGGCTGCTCTCAGGCCACTGTGTCTCAAGGAAAGGTGAAACATTCCATACTGAAGCAGCGCCGGCACCATTTGGGAGCAGATGGGTACAAGCCAGCCAAACCACCACACTGGGCTGCTCATAGGTTGCTGCTTCTCCCTTCCATTTCACATACCACAAAGCCAAAAGTGAGCAGGCAGGCCCCTTATGAAGTCCTGCTTCTGGGTCAGTTCCCAAGCCAGCTTAAGGGAGCAAGAAGAAAACAAGAACTTTATAGCAAAGCCAAAAGGAGGGTCCTGAGGGCAGCGGTTTCTCTCCCATACTCTTCAGAGGAAAATTGTGAGCTGTCTGCTTTATGAAGCATGCTCAGGGATAAATCCTGCTCATGTGGATGAGTAACCCTTATTTGACTGAGCAGTTCGGCCAGGAACAGAGTGACCACGCAGCTTGTTACTCACCTCCTCCTCTGCTCAGGGCACAGCTTTTAGCAGCCTCCTGGATGCATCTCAGCCTTTCAAAGCCTTACAAGGCCTTTAAAGAGGCCCTGTAAGAAAGCTGGGGAGAGTCTTTCCAGCAGGGGGTGACAGGATAAAGGGTGATGGTTTTCAACTAAGAGAGGGCACATTTAGACTAGAGAGAAGGCAGACACCCTATGCACTGCGGGTGGTGGAATACTGTCACAGGTTGTGCAGAGAGGTGGTAGATGCCTCATCCCTGGAAGCATTCAAGTCAGGTTGGATGGGGACCTGAGCAACCTGATCTAGTTGAAGGTGTCCCTGCTCATTGCAAGGAGGTTGGATTAGATCACACTTAAAGGTCCCTTCCAGCCCAAACCAGTCTGTGATTCTGTGTTTCACACACAAGTGGGCTCCTCTCAGTGAGATTTGTATCCTGCTTCTTAAATGTTTGGGGACTTTGGAATGGAAAGTTCTGAGCAGAAACCATTGTGACACAGTCTGTAGATGTTTGCCTAGTGAGTAAACACCTTAGTAACAACAGACAGCTCATCCTCTAGCGAGTCCATGCACCTGCTTTGCAGCATTTGTTTCTTTGGCAATGTGGTTACAAAAAGCCAGTCCATGAATGCCAGCCCCAGACAGCTCCTGGCCTACAGAAATGGAGACAGGAATACTCATCTTCAAAGAAGGAGAACACCCAAAATGATACCAGAATTTTGAGACACCTTACAGATTAAAGAACAAGATATTGAGAAGCCTGGAAACTCTTTGCTTCTGCTGTCTAACTCTTGTGAGACAGGTAGGTTCATTCCCTCTTCTTTGGAGCTGATATCCTGAGGGATGGACACAGCCCATGCAACGCCCCAGTGTGACAGCAGAGTGACTGCTCTTCAGAGACCTCTGTGTAGTGATGGACTCGCTGTTATGAGAGTCACTTCCTTGTGGATTCAGACAACAACAATGCAGATAGCTGGATTAAGATGCTTAAAATATTTAGCATGGGAAAACCTGCAGAAATGGTCATTTGGAGTCAGAAAACACTGGCTGGCTGCACAGGTAAGCTCCAAGGGGAAAAAGCCACCAACATGAAATGCCAGTGCCATTTGCCAGTGACTTCCCTAAGGCTGGCACAGCTCATGCATGCCCTTGCTCTGGTAGCAACCCTGCCTGCTGTAGTATCAGTTACAGTGAAGGAGTCAGCTTCCACCAATAGACATGCCAGGATGCTGTGGCAGAGTCCTGAGTGTTGGCAGGGTTAAAGAGCTGTTCCACATGTCTATCCCAAATCACCCTGACCCATGAAGTACAGCACAAATAGAGGTTTACCCCATTCCAGGCTCTAGCAGGTAAGGCAGGCTCTGAAGGCAAATGCTGTTAAGTAGGCACCCTGCTAAAGTCAGACTTTTCTCCCCTGTCTGCAGAGAGTGAGGACCAGAGGTGAAGAATTGTCAGTCTAGTTACGAGAGTAAGAGTTGTGGTGCTCTGAGACAGGCAGATGTTGGGTGGGATCTTACCCATAGCAACAGCTACAACAGATTCAGGACTGACAGCCATAAATGCACTACCTGTGGGCGACTGAGCTCAAGTTAATAAATCCCAGGTAACACCTGACAAAGTCAGAGCCACAGCTCTTTGCAGTAGCACAGGTGTTCAACAGCAGCAACAACAATGCAGCAAAGGTTCAGCTGCAGATTGAAGCTGCAACTCTTACCAAGGGGACATCCCTAGGCATGGAGGAAAAGCAGCACAGCCCATTGCCCATCCTCATCTGGGCTAGACTCCCAGTCTGTCCTGCTGGAGAGGTGTTCCCCCTGTGCTTCAGCACGGTTTGGTTGGTGAGCAGCACAGCCATAGGTGTTTAGCCTGTGCTCTGGCTCCTGGTCCTGCCGAGGGGTGTCAACTTTGGTGCTCAAAGGGCAGGTAATGAGGCAAAGGCCTTTGCTCCGGCACCACAGCTGCCAAAATCAGTTTGGAAGGTGCACGTTTCTGTTGTTCCAGCCTTGCCTCACCAGTTTCACAGCAGGGCTGTCTTTTCTTCACCACACTCTCTCTTTTAGCCACTTGGCAGGCCAGCTCCATGGATCTTCATTCCCAGAGATAACATAAGCATCTCTTGGTTGTGAGCATCCCAACCCTTCTCCTGCAGTGCATTAAACTAAATCAGTGTCCTGTGGCAAGCTAAGCAGTTATCCCACAGCACACAAATAACTTCTTCTGGTTTCCTGTGACTTTAATTGCTTTACCCTTGTTTTGAAAATGAAGAACAAAGAAAACTGGAGGAAGAGTAAGAGACTCTCCTTTCACACACCTTTTGACAAAAAGTCCTTTGAAGTAGCTATCAACTTTCACTTCAAAGTGTTTTCTGGAGAAGGTGAATACTCCTGTGATACTGTCAGGTTGTCCACCTGCCTATTTTGGCTGATGCAGCTGATGAACAGCTCCTTAAGTCAATCTGAAGACAAAAGGGTTGTTTGGGGTTTCTTTTCAATTGTTCCATCTTAATTTTATTTATTTTTTAAAATTGTTCTTTTTTGGTGCTGCAGACATTTCTGTTTTCCCTTTCTTTCTGGTTACACTTAGATACTGACAGTGATGGGAAGGATCCTGATTTAGTTGTAACGTGGGTTTAATGTGAAAACATTTAAAAGCAGACTCACCATCTCAGGCTGGAGGTGAGTGAGAACAGTGTACAGCATTTTACACTCCTCCTCCCTACTCTACAGCCATTTCCTCACAAGGGAACAAGGGTCAGCTGGGTCAGATTTGGGGGCCTGCCTTACTAGATCAGTTTAATGTGCTCTGCAAGTCTACAGCCCAAAGCTCCCACGGGCTGAGAAATAATTGTGTCTGCAGGCAGAGTGTGCCCACACACGGTGAGAGCTCCATCCAAACTGGCTAATTTGCCTTTCACCTCTCATTAGCTTAACGCCTGGGGCCAGCTGGGAATGGTGTAGAAAATCAGAGGGCTTAATCCTTGTTAACATTATTTGTCATCTTCATAGCATTCTTCCACAAGACCTGAACTGCTTTGTAGCAGCCATTTCCTGTGGCCCATGGATCATGGCTCAGTGGGAAGCTTTACTGACTGGCTGACCACAGTCATGTCAATACACTGCTGAGGAGGAGCTGGCATTAATCATCTTGGGAATGTGAGTTTAGCAAGGAAAGAGATAAAATCAGGGGAAAATGAGGAAAAACATGTATGTGCTGGACGGTCAGAAACATTCCTCCTTTGTCCATGGGAATCATATCCTTTGCCTGGAGATGCCCTATAAATTACAGAGCACTTCACGAGAAAAGTGAGGGTCTATTGACAAGGTCTTGCAATGCCAGGACAAGGGGCAATGGGTTTGAAGTGTCAGAGGGGAGATTGAAATTGCATGTCAGGAGAAAGTTGTTTGCAGTGAGGGGGGTGAGACACTGGCACAGGTTGCCCAGGGAGGTTGTGGAGCACACAATCACCCAATGTGATTGAAGATCACATTCTGTGATTCTGTGCTCCAGACCCTCCCTGGAGGTGTTCAAGGCCAGGCTGGATGAGGCCTTGAGTGACCTGCACTAGTGGGAGGTGTCCCTGCCTATGGCAGGGGTGGGAACTGGCTGAGCTTTGAGGTTCCTTCCAACCTTACCATTCTATGATTCTATAACTCTGAGAAGCTATAAATGGAAGCACACAAACTGGAAACCAAACTGTGTCTGAGGAGCACACCTCCCCCTTCAGCTTCCTTACCTCCACATTCACTGTATGTAACATGGCTAAAGGAACACAGCAAAGCCTGAGCTGCTGCTGTTCCTACCTGCAGCTGTCCATGACAGATTCTGCCCCCTCCTTTTTTTCCCCACTTTAAATAACCACAGAAGAAACAGGCAGAGCCCCCTTGGGCAGCCTGGGAACCGTTCTGCTGAGAGCACACCCAGGAACCTCACACCCTGAGCCACCTCTGAAGGTGCAATTTGTTATAACAGGAGAAGGCTCACCTGAGTCATTCGCAGGTTGGTGGTTTCTGCCCTCTTTTGCTCCTCAACAGCAAGATGAGCTCAGTGAATCCTGAAAGGGCTGGGGGTGGATTCCATGGGGGTGGTGAGGAGCTGGTGCAGCCTGACGAGCAGAGATGCAGTTCATCGTGTGTGACCCAAAGCAGCTTGCAGCCAGCTCTGTCAGGCTCGCTGAGCTGCCCAAGGAGCACCCAACAAGTGCCCTGTGCTGGCAAGAGTCAGTTCACTCCCTGGGCACTCTGATGGCTGACTTTCACAGGATTGGAGTCCTTTGGGCAGCACCTCTGGGATTGTGGGGTCCAAGCATCAGCCCAGCACTGCCAGGTCACCACTACAGTGCCCCTCGGCAGCACATGGACACAAGCTGCTCAGTCCCTCTGGGGTGGGGACTCCATCACTGTGCCAGGCCTCCACAAGCCTTTCTGTGAAGAAATGCTCCCTGAAGCCCAAACTATGCTTCCCCTGGTCCATCCTGGGGCTGCTTCCTCTCATTCTGCTGCTTGTTACTTGGGAGAAGAGCCCATGGAGACCTCCTTTCAGGTAGCTGTTAGAATGAAGTCTCCTCTCGGCCTGCATTTCTGCCAACTGAACTGCAGTGCCCTCACCTGCCTCTCACCAGGCCTGCTCTTCAGAGCCTTCCCCAGCCTCACTGCCCCGCTCTGGGCCCACTGCAGAGCTCCAGAGCCTTAGGCCAGCCTCACTGCCCCGCTCTGGGCCTCACTGCACAGCTCCAGAGCCTTAGGCCAGCCTCACTGCCCCACTCTGGGCCCACTGCACAGCTCCAGAGCCTCGGGCCAGCCTCACTGCCCTGCCTTGGGCCCACTGCAGAGCTCCAGAGCCTTAGGCCAGCCTCACTGCCCCGCCTTGGGCCCCACTGCAGAGCTCCAGAGCCTTAGGCCAGCCTCACTGCCCGGTTCTGGGCCCACTGCAGAGCTCCAGAGCCTTCCTTAGTGCCCCGACACTCGGCACGGTGCTCAAGGCGTGTCGCCGTGCCCAGGACATGACCACAGTGCTGGTGCTAGGAGTCAGCAGCAGGTAGAGGTCGGGCAGCCGGAGAGGCCGAAGGCAACTTGCGCGGGAATCCCAGACTCGCTGAGCAGGACTTAACGAGGTCGGAAATGGGCAGGGGGCAGCGTCAGAGGTTGGTGTGACAGCAGGAGCGCCGCTGCACCGCACCAGCATCGGCAGCTACCGACAGCGCCAACGAAAGCCGAGCCCNGGGCGGCAGAGGCTGTTCCCAGGCGTCCTCGCCTCAGGCCCGGGCTGGGAGGGGGTCTGGCCGGTGTGCGGCCGAGCCCTGCCTGGCCGCTCCTGGCCGCGGGGCAGTCGGGGGGCTGGGGGCTCTGCGCTCATCGCCCTGTGCTCTGCTCGCCTAACAGTTACTAGGGGGGAAATGCAGCTGCGCCGGCGTGCTCGGACATGCCCTGCAATTAGTGCCGAAATACGGGCGTCCACTTTCAGCAGCCATCCTCTGGGCATCCCTTTTCCCTTCTCTGTTAAACGAACGCTAACCAGATAAAGGATTCGATCTTTGCATCCTCGGGAGTAACTTCATGAAGTTGTCTCGCTGGGTGCCAGAATCAGCTGGATTCCCTGCGACCGCAGCAGCCGTGGCGCACCCTGCGCTCACGGAGCCTTCTAAGCAAAAATAATTCGGTTTCTACAGAGCTCTGGGTGGGCTGTGGACGGCAGGGAAGCGAAGGGCCCAGCCGGGGGGCTGTGGTCACTGCCGGCTCTGCAGCTCCTCAGATGCCCTGCAGTTCCTTGTGCAATCCTTTGCAGTCTCATGTCTATAACTTGCAAATAATTTTCGTAATTCCTGTCTGTGGCCCCGAAAGAATTCTAGCAAGGACCACAGAGGCAGTGTGTGGGGTTTGCCTCAACTTCCAAAGCTGCTCGACTGAAAAAAAAAAAGGGGGGGTGGTGGGGTGGTGGGGAAAGCCCATTCTTAAATCTAATTAGTGTTGTAAAATAACAGTTATTAGTAATATTATAGCTACCAAGAGTTTTTAGTCTTTGTTGTAGTCTTTGACATGACTTGTCTATTATTATTATTGTTGTCATTATTATTAATTATCCTTTAGTTAAAGACTGCATCTTTCCATATGCAATAACTGCTGAGTTAATTGCGGTGCCTATGAGTAACCTAAAGAACCTGCTGTGAAATTTGTGCCTTTTTAGCTTTTCTGCTGCCTTCAGCTGTGCTGGTTATGCTGAAGTGTGGCTGAGGCCATTCTTACTGCAGACAACACAGTCTGAAGGTGGACTGTGCAGACAGACAGCTCGGACGTTTGGGTTCAAAGCTACGTAGGCTTTGTCATAAAATATTTCCACCGAATGGCAGAATTTAAATCAGGAAAGAGATCCTGGGTCTTGCACCTGGGAACACATAACCAGTGTTGTTACGCAGCTCAGACTGGTAGCCACTTGGGGGTCTTGGTGGACAAAAGGCTCAACATAAGAGTACAGTGTGGTGCAGTGGCAAAGAAAGCCAAGAGAATGCTGAGCTGCCTTAATAAGGGCATCACAAGCAGAGATACAGATGTCGCTCTCCCACTCTGCTCAGCGCTGGTCAGGCCGTGCCTTGAGTGCTGGCTACTGTTTTGGTCTCTGCTATAAGGATGCAGACAGGCTAGAAAGGGTCCAGAGAAGGGAGACTCCCTTTTTACAAAGAGCCGCCTGGTAAAGACAAGGGGTAATGGGGACAAGCTGCTACTGGGGAGATTTGGACTGGATGCCAGGAAAAATTGCGTCACCATTCAAATTATTAAAGGTTGGAATAAAGTCCCAAGGGAGGTGGTGGATTCCCCAACGTTAGAGTTTCAAGGCCCAACTTGACAGGGTGCTGGGCCAGCTCATTTAAACTATTTTCTTACCCTGAAAGGCTGGACTAGGTGATCCTTGAGGTCCCTTCCAACCTGGTATTCTATGAATCTATGAATGTACTGCCTCAGCTGTCAAGCGAATGACAGCTCTTTGCCTCTCAAAGCATCTTCAACATTTCCCTGAGCAGAGGTGGGTACAGACCATGCTCTGATGGGATTGGTACCAGTTGTGCTGCACCTGTCTCTAAAGCTTGTGATCCATGATGGAGTTCATTCTTCTCTTCTCCCTCTCTCCCTCCCTTTCCTGGCAGGTATGATGTTGTCCATACTGTCCTCTAGCAATGCACAGGTCAGGCACGGCTGGTCCCAGTGCCTTCAGAGGAGCTGCTGGCTTTTCTTGAGGTGTAGCTTCATGTAGAACAGCCATCATGACATGAAGCATTGGTTAACTCACAGGTGGGAAGGTGCAGGAAGAAATACTTGGTGCAATAGTTGTGCACAGACATGAGAGTGTGAACAGAAGATTGCCTGCCTGACCTTTGAAAATGTATTTCTTTGAAGCACTACTAATGGAATGGATCAGGCTCATGTGATGTCTGTGAAACAAGCAAACAGTTCACATCTAAATTGTCCTTACGTGAGGAAATCTGCCTGTGTGTTGTTGGTATAAGAAGTGAGTTTGCAGAGGCTGCTGCTCTGTTTTGTGTTCCACCCTCCAGTCCACAGCTCTTTTGTCAACTGATTGTGCTGCATCAGTCAGAACGTTTAAGGCTGCTTTTTAATGTAAAGTTTGAATTTAAAAAGCAAAGCTTTTAGCAGAGTCCTTCTGCTGCTCTGACAGAATACCAGTAAGTGGCCTGTTTGGGCTCCTCTGAAAGTTGGGGAAAGCTGGATTATTTCCATTCTGAGAGGCCACTTGCTCACTCAGTGGAGCCCACAACTAATGTGCATAAATACTGGGTCATATGTTGTTTTTTTCACTTGCTTCGTGCCCTTATTAGCCTGTAGGGAAAAACTGTGTGTAGTGTACGTAGTACACTCCTTGTTTATTGTGTGTCTCAGTTCTGGCACTACTACCTTAAATTTTAAGTTTTGCACCAGAAAATGCACTTCTTTTTTTAATTTTCCCCTTGATTCCAGAAGGCCTAACTGGAGGAAAAACTGAAAATGGAACCTTTATTGGGACTTCAGCCTTGTTGCTGATGCTGCTCAGGTATCCCTGTCAAGCCTCAGTTCTGCAGCATGGGTTGATCTGTTGGAGTTCCTGCAGAGCACTGGTGACTTGCGATCATCTCTTAGTGGGATTCAGCTGATAGAGCCTGGGCACCATCCCTCACCTTGAAAACCTCTCTGATCCGATGGAGGTGTGACCACACAGATTCCTCTTGCTCAACATCTGCTTGTGCCACCGGAGTGTGAAGAAAAGGTTGTGGGTTGTGCTGTGCCAGCTGCTGGCAGTTGTGTCAGAGCAAAATCTGCTCTTTCTGTATTAGCAGTTGATAGAGGTGAGGCTTTGCTCCTGTAGCTGAACCAGCCCAGTGCAGACAGTATAGATGTGACCTCCTGGAAGACCTTCAGGAAGAGCCAGCTGAAAGATATGCCTTAAGGCCTGGGAGATGTGCATTTCATGTATGCTAGTAAGGTCAAGTCCGCTGCTGAGCGCCCAGCCTGCCAGTACTGTGAGAAAACAGATTTTAATTAGCTTTTTTAATTTATCCCCTCTGATGGAGGGGGAAGTCTTGCCGTTACCTGTCCCATTGGACACCTTTCAACAGCCATCCTCAAGGGTACCATGGAAGAGCCTGCTTTGAGCTGTGCCTTGTGATTTCCTGGGGAGCAAATGAGCAGTGTGGTTAGTTGGTGTCAGAGCAGACTCTTTGAGAGGTAGGATCAGGTGAGCCTTGTGGAGCTGGCTCTGGCTTTTCTGGACCAGAGAGATTAGCATTTGGAGACAGCAGATTGTGAGAGGTGACAAGGGGTGGTGATCTGAAGCTGCTCAGGAGTGAGAGATGAAGCTGTGCGCAGGATGCTGGGCATAGGAAGGAGCCCTGGTTGTGAAATGTGCTTTTCCACCTTGGTTAGCCAGAGCCAAGACTGAAGAGCTGTTCAGACACGCTCAAAGGTGCTGCCTCCTCAGTGCCTCACATGGAGCTAGGGACAGACTGCGCAAGCAAACAGCTCTGTGATCAGGGGAGGCTCCTGTAGTGACTTGTTCACGCAGTGCGACGTTTCCTGGTTGAGCTGTGCTGACCCAGGTGCTGCACATCTTGTATGGCGCGGGCAAGCTCCCAGCCAGCGTGCAGCTTTCTCCAGCCTCTGCTTCTTGCTGCCACAGAGGCAACAAACCTTCCTATCTGTAAAGTCAGAATGAAGAAAAGGCAGCTCGGCAGCTATATTCTGCTTTCTCTAACTGCAGCTGGGCTTGCCAGATCCCAAAGGGGCTGTTTCCTCCCCCATTTTTGGTGAAGAAAATCTTTTAAAATGTCTTTTGCAAGAGTTTATATGAATTCTTAATCATCTTCCCCAGAGGTTCCAGAGAAAGGAATAGAAGTGCTGAAGTTTACAATGACTGTTTTTAAAGTTATTTGAAGTCTGAAGTAGCTGTATTCCTGGTAGGCATTCCAAATTAATGAACCCAACAACTTTTGAGTGAGCAGCCTTGCCGGCTTGGGGTACTCACACACCTTCCCTGCTGAATTCTTTCCACATCACTAGCTTGGGAGTCAGGAGGAGAATGGGATGTGTGACATCCTGCCTGCTTCTCATCCCCATCCTGGCTGTCAGTGAAGATCAGGCAGCTGTACTGTGGCTGAGAATGAATCTTTTCCTCCAGGTGCCCTCTCCTGACATCATGGTCATTGGCAGCATCTATCTGTAAGTGTTTACAGACTTGGCAGATTATAAGCTTTAATTTTCTGAGCGGTTCCCAGAAAGCAAACCTTTACCAAAATACAGACCTCCTGTCTCAAGCAAGTGTAGTATTGGAAGATGGCTCCAAACATAAGGAAGAAATCCTTTTCTCTGAGAGTGATGAGGGAATGGAGTGGGTTGCCCTGAGAAGCTGTGAATGTTCCCTCCCTGAAAGTTGTCAGGACCAGGTTGGATACAGCTTCGAGCAACCTGGTCTGGTGGAAAGTCCCTGCCCATGACAGGGGGCATGGAGCTAGGTGACCTTTAAGGTTCCTTGCAACCCAAAGCATTCTGTGATCCTGGGTTTCTACAATGACATCACTGAGCAGTGTAGAGCGTAGTTAGTTTACACTTTAAATGTAAACAGGAAACCTCTTTACTTTGTGGAGTCCAACAGGGTTTCAGCAGCTTGCAGCAGGCAGAGCTCGCTGCAGGATGAGATTGGGATCTCCATTTGCTCCTCACAGCACTGTTCAGTAGATGGGAAGGGTATAAACAGTGTATGGGGTCCTGACTAACTTTGCTGAGGGCTTCAGGAGTGTGAAGAGAACTACCTGGATGGGCGTTGCAAGTGGAATTGGAGAGGGGGTGACACTTGGGCAGTCAGGTGCCTTAGTTAAACTGGGGAGGTGGACTCAGATTGACAAAGATTCAGTAAGGCAGGTACAAAAACTGTAAGGAAGGAAAACAGGGAGACATGTACACTTCTGAATATTCTTTGATCTACTGTTGGCAGACTTGAGTCCAGCTCAAGATAATGTGGTGCTGAGGGATGTGGTTTAGTGGTGGACTTGGCAGTGCTGGGTTTATGGTTGGACTTGATGATCTTAAAGATCTTTTCCCACCCAAACCATTCTATGATTTTAGTTGTGCAGTGAATTGTGTTGGAGGTGATAGGGAAATGGATCATAGAATTAGCCAGGTTGGAAGAGACCTCCAAGCTCACCCAGCCCAACCTAGCACCCATCCCTAGCTGGTCAGCCAGACCATGGCACCAAGTGCCCCATCCAGGCTTTGCTTCAACACCTCTAGGGACAGTGACTCCACCACCTCCCTCGGCAGCCCATTCCAATGCCAATCATTCTCTCTGGCAACAACTTCTTCCTAACATCCAGCCTAGACCTTCCCTGACACAACTTCAGATTCTGTCCCCTCCTTCTGTCGGTGGTTGCATGGCAGCAGAGCCCAACCCCACCTCGCTACAACCTCCCTTCAGGTAGTTGTAGAGAGCAATGAGCTCTGCCCTGAGCCTCCTCTTCTGCAGGCTGCACGCCCCCAGCTCCCTCAGCCTCTCAGAGGGCTGTGCTCCAGGCCCCTCACCAGCCTTGGTGCCCTCAGGTGCTTTCAGGTTCCCTCACTAGGCAGAAAGAATTCTGGATGGATTGCTCTGAAGGTGTCCTGCTGATGCTCTTATCTCCTACACCCAGGCTGTCTGTTAGATCAGGTAGAGAGAAGTTCATATGGCTTGAAACTGAAATAATTCAGCTTGTGGCCTGGTTACTGTGGCGTTGAGTCATATTCCTTGCTTCCCAAGTCTTGGTGTGACCTCGCAGTGGGTTACATGTGGTGGCACAACCCCAGCAGGCTATGGGCATGCCTGTGGGCCAGCATCTAGCAGGGCTCAGAGCAGCTTTCCAGGAGAACCTACCAAGCCGAGGAGGCAGATGCTGGGATGTTATCCTTATCCTGAAGGCACAAAGCACTGTGGTGGACAAGGCTGTTCTTTGGAGAGATGTGCTGAGTTGTGTAGGTTCAGCTCCCACCCTGGGCAGCACAGGGCTTTGGATGGAACCAGCTACTTCATATCCAGAGTGAGCATTGCTGCTACTTGTCCTGCGCAGCAGCCCCTGGGCTCCAGCTGCCATGGGGCTGTGAGTGGGGTCTGAGTCAGCCACAGCCATCTGGGCTGTGTTAACAGTGTCTGTGGTGGAGCAAGCCACAGCAGAGGCAGAAGGAGCTCTTTTTGGGTGTCTTTGAGGATAAACGAGCGTGTGGTGGGCTCGGCGGTGGCTCTTGCACACTTCGGCTTCCCGGTCAGTCTGGGGCTCCCTGATTGTTCTAAGGCACATGAAATGATCTGTAGAGCCTTATGGATAAATTGCTGCCATAAAATGCAGCCCTGTAGTCAAAGCTAGTTGGGCTGTGTTCTGCCTTCTGCTCTGTTCAGCAAGGTGCTGCACATAGCCATAAAAACTGCTGTCCTGCCAAGTCCTTCCCTTGTATGGACAGATGCCTGTTCCCCTTGAGTGCCACTGGCTCCACTGCTTTCCAGCTGTCTTCTACCTTGCATCCTTCTCTGGTACAGAAAAGATGTCCTTTTGACAGTTGTATATAACATTTAAGAATACTGGGAGATTAGTGTCAGGCACAACCACAGTAAACCCATTTAGGCTAAACTTTGCGGAGCGAGCCAACTTGTTCCACAGTTTGTTTCTAACTGAAGTGGGAGAGCTCTGAGGGAGAGCTGCGGTGTTGATGGAAGGTTTGGGAGAACCGAGCCCCTGAGAAAAAGCAAGCCAAGGTGTGGTACTCCGGTGACAGAGGGGTGCTGTGATGAGACAGCCGTCACAGAGGTGCAAGCTCAAGTGAGGATGAGCAGCAGTGGAATCCAGCTGCAGCAGTGTAGATGCAGATTGAGGTTAGGGCAGCTGAAGAAGTAGCCAAGGGAGGCTGCGAAACCGAGTTGCTTACAGGGGGGAAAAATACCCTCGGGTGAGATCAGATGTCTGTGTCAGCTTGTGAAGCAGCTCGGAGCTGGAGGCTTGGCTGCTGCTGCCTTCCAGCCCAGCAGTTCGATTGTTGGGTAGGCAGAGAGCAGATGCACGCTGGCAGCGCTGATATCCTGTGTGTCATCCCTGTGCAGCGCCAGCGGGGCGGGCACATTCCTCCTCTCCAGGAAAGCTCTGCGCTTACGGTAATGCTGGCAAGGGGCTGCGCTGGGGACGGTGGGCACAGACAGGCCTGAGTCACCAGGAGGCTCACTTGTGTGCATAGAAGCTCTGCAGGGGAGATGCTTTCGAAGTAGTCTCTCTATTGTGCTGCCTGCGCTGGGCTGCGGTTCGGGGCCGGGAGCCTGTGGAGTCCCTGGGCATACCTTCTGCGTGATTCCTTTTGCCCATTTGTCCTATGAACATGAGACTTGGTAGTCTAATGGAGCTTGGGGCGTCGCTAGCAGCTGGCTGCTGGGGACATTACAGCACTCTTATTTCTTGGGAAAAATGATTACCTGTGGAGTTGCATCTCAGCGAGCTAATTAAGCAGTAATCTAGCTGAGCACCTGTCCTGACAGCTTTGTGGAGCCCAGCTGGGTGTAGTCTGCATCCCCGGTGCCTGCTGGGCTGCCAGCCTATCGATCGCTGCAGCGCTCCTGCCGTTTGGGGCAGACAGGGGAGTGGCGACTACCCTAGGCAAGGAAAAAGTCTCTTTAGTCTCTAGCTATTAATTACTGCTATTATGCTGTTAACCCTTCATAGCCGAAAGACGTAGCCATCGGAAAAGCGATGCCTGTCGCGATCAGAGAGTGCAGAGAGCGACCCCTGGGCCAGGCTGGAAGCAGCTGTTGGTCTTCTGGAAATTGCCTCTTCTCCCTGGCCGCTGGCTTGGCTTTCCTCTTTCCTTTTCCCCGCCCTGTGGACATTGTCCCCGGGGCTGTCCCGAGTGCTTGGAAGGTCACTGCACGAGGCAGCTCCTAAGCCCAGAGTGAAAACTTCTGCGGCAGCCTTTCTAAGGCAGAAGTGCGGGCATCGAGCGGTGCCAGCTGTTGTGAGAGGCTCTTGGGTCAGAGCCATCCTGGCACTCAGAAGCTGCAGGTAACTTAATCAGTGAGCAGGTCCTCACCAATAATATTAGAGGGTTGGTAAAGTTGTCATAGCAAGTGTGTGCAGAACGTTCCCAGCCTCCTGGTGTTCGAGGCTTTCATTTAAATCCCCTGATCCTGGAGGCAAACGAGCAAGGCAGTTTGGAGGGCTGGCCAAGTCTTCTGACTCCAAGATGGCGAAGCAAAGCTGGAAGGGCTGGAAAAAAGGCTGAAGACAAATAAAACTGCAATGCAAGCATGACAGTGTCTGTCACATCCCACCTGTGAGCGGTGTCTGTCACATCCCACCTGTGAGCGGTGTCTGTCACATCCCACCTTTGAGCGAGGGGAGCGACTCGCAAATCGCCGTGGTATGGATTAAGGTGAAATAGCACTGAAGGCCCATACATAAACATCAGCTTCCCTGGCAGGTACCATGCTGGGCTCAGCCCTTGGGGTATCTCTGAACATTCTCTTCGGTCCCACACCCCAGAGCCCTGAGATTTCTGACACTTGGGATGTGCAGACCTGGAGCTGCAATGTTCCTGGTGGCAGGGAAGGACAACAGCCTGTGCTGACTGCCCAATCACCAGGGCTTTTGCAAAGCATTGCCATGGGAATCAGGCCTGCAAAATCCTGAAGGTGCTGCAAAACCCAGGGGATTTGGAAAGGCTTCTCCGGGAGCACTGCACTGCTGGGCTTGCTGGCTGCAATCTTTCGTTATTTGGGTTAATGAGCAAGAGGCTTCCCAAGCTGGTGATGGGCAGAACATAGATACAGATATTCCTTCTGCCATCTGTGGAGCTGTGTGGAGAGGCTGGGAATGCTCATACTGCTGGTAACACAGTACCTCTCTTGGTTTTTCCTTTCTCTTAGCTGCCTTTACAATCTCACTTCATAAAGCAGACAACACCACAGTGACAATTAAACCCAGAGCTGGCATCTCACCAAGCTGTCAAATCCGTGTTAAAAATGCCACCAGGTCTGAACTCAAGATAAAGCCAGGAGAGAATGCAACTTTTACCTTCACCTGTAGAGCTCCAGAGAAATATTTCACCATGAAGATTCAGAAGAACATTGGTAAGATACTGGCTTGCAGTTTTCCCTCCAGTAACACCAGATGCCTTTTCTCCCTGTTACTGTATGAAGGCATCCCCTGTGGTCCCGAGTAAGAGGAAATCTTTGAAAAGTGCTAAATAACCTTGAATTACTGAGAGTATGCAAGTTAAGTCTTTCCTTGTATTTAAATACTATTTTGGAAGTAAAGAAATTCAGCACTTGTTGTAAGTAAAGCTTCCTTTGGATGTGTCCCTGGTGTATGTTGCTGTTCTCTTTACTGGCAGGGACACAGTCTGCTTCTCAATGAGGTCTCAAGCTTCATAGGGCATGTCTTTGCTGACATCTGTGTGACTTCTGGGGTGGTGTTCAAGGGTAGTCCTCTTCACATTTTGTAGATTTACTCATATGATTCATGCAAACAATCTTCACAAGACTTCACCTGGGTTTGTGCAGCCTAGAGAATACTCCAGAGGAACCTCAGAGCTGCCTACCACTCCCTGAAGGGATCCTGCAGGAAGGCTGCAGAGACTTTTCATCAAGGTGTCTAGAGACAGGCCAAGGGGTGAATGGTTTGGAGCTGAGGCAGAGCAGGGTTAGACTGGAGCTGAGGAAGAAGTTCTTGAGTGTGAGGGTGTCTAGAGTCTGTAATAGGCTGCCCAGGGACGCTGTGGCTGCCTCCTGCCTGGGGGTGTTCAAAGCCAGGTTGGATGAGACCTTGAGCAGCTGAGTCTGGCTAAGAGGTTCCCCTGCCCATGGTTAGAGCAGATGACCTCTGAGGTCCCTTCCAAGCTGAGCTGTTCTGTGATTCTATGATTCTGTGTTTCTCAGATGCGCTTGTTATAGTTCTCCAGCTGGAGTCTAGACAAAGATTAAAGCACTCTTGTGTTTAGTGTCCAGCTTAAAATACCAACAATTTGGACTTTTCAGATGGAAGCTTTCTAAGTTCTTCCCAGAGCCCTGCAGTGGCAGTTGTTGTTATTTATCTCTTTTGCAAAACCTAGTGTCCATCAGGGCACCAAGGAGACAAAGATACAGGTCATGATGAGCAGTGGAAGTTTTGAGGATGACTGACCAGGAATTCTCTGAGTGACATGGGATAAAATCAGTTCTCTAGATACGTGATCTCCAGCTTTTCTAGCATGGCCTTTCTCCCTTTTGCCTGTTCCTCCTCTGCCCTATTCACTAAATACCTTCTAAATTCCTCAGCAAACAAGGTGGGAATAGTAGAGACAATGAGTCCCTTCTGTTAGTCAGCCTGACTAGAGCAGGTTTATCCTGTCTGCTCTGGGGGCTGTGCTGCAGGAGTGTCTTGTACTGCTTGCACATGTGAAGTGCAGCCTGGCAGTGGTGGCCAGGGCAGGTGCCAGGTTTGCTTCCCCCCATGTCTGAGGACTGTTGTCTCTCTGCATGCAGACTGCGTGTCAGGCCCATGTCCCTTTGGAGAGGTTCACCTTTACCCACCCAGGCTGCCTCGCCTGAACAGGACTTTTGTCTGGGACGCGAAGGCGAGCACCAAAGCTGGACTGGAGCTGAAGTTTTCTGCCCCGTGGCTGAGGCAGGCTGAGCCAGGACAGACGTGCCCAGATTCTGTGGGCTACAGCATCACCAGCTGCATAGACACGGCCACGGTCACCATCGGCAGCTTCTGCAGGAACGGCTCAGTGTCTGGCATCAAGCTGCTGGGAGGAGTTGTGCTGTCTCTGCGCCTGCCCTGGGACTCCCCTCTCACCGCCTCGGGCTTCAGCATCGCCAACAGGGCTTCCATAAAGCGTGAGTAGGGACTAGGAGATCCTCACCTCTGTGTGGCAGAGTTGGAACGAGACAAGGAGGTTATGCCCTGTTTGCAGTGAGAGCTTGGTTTGTTTATCTTTAAATAAAGCTTCCTTAGCTGCTGGAGCCTCAAACCTATGCCTCTCTCAGGAGAGGAAGGTGGGAAAAGTGGAAGCGGTGCCTGGGAAGCAGGCGAGGCTGCTTGAACACAGCTCCCTGTTTCAACCTGCACAGTGGCATGGAACATTGTGTAATAATCTTAAAATACCTGGAATATTACACAGCAACCAGTGGGCAGCTTTGTGATCTCCTGGCAAACCCTCTCTGGGAGTTGTCCTCGCTCTGTACTTAATTCTGCAGCTGTTTCTGGAAGTTATACAAGGAGGGTGTAGGTTTTGCAGCTCCTGCTTCTCCTGGCAGTTGCACGCTGTCTCTGGATGCTGGAGTGGGTCAGTAATCTCTGGGTGCTGATCTCACACTGCCAAGGGTCATCTAAGCGTAAAGTGTCTGGCGCAGCCTCCCTGGCTCACGGCCCTCTTTCATGGCATGCACTGGGGGTCTTTGCTGACATGCTCTTGGTGGGTGTGGGAGGTGTCTGAGCAGAGAGCTCCGTGCTGCTAGAAAAGCTCACATCTTTGGTTTCCTGAACCCCAGCAAAGCAGAAGCAGCTGGCAGGGTGCATGTTTGCTCTTGCAGAGCAGGAGCTTGAGAAGGAACTCAAATCTTAGCAAAACAAAGGCTTAACTGTCCATGTGGCTGCAAGGTGAAAAGTGCAGGATATCCCTTTTTGTGTAACCAAAGGCAAAAGCATCAAACTGAGCATATGATTTAGTCCACCTGGTCTGTAGCTGAAGTGGATGATCTCGCTGTCCAAGTACAGCCACTCTGCTCTGGGGCTCTGGAGGTGCCAGAGTGTCTGACTAATTGCAGCTTGTTTTGTGTGGCTTTATTTCCCTCCTGGTTCAGGACTGTGCATCATCGAATCCGTGTTGGAGGGGGAGTCCTCTGTCACGCTGATGTCCCCCAACTACCCGCTGGGCTTCCCGGAGGACGAGCTCATGACATGGCAGTTCCTGGTTCCTCCCAACATGAGAGCCAGCGTCTTCTTCCACAACTACAGCCTCTCCAACTGCGAAAGGAAAGAGGAGAGGGTGGAGTACTACCTGCCTGGCTCCCTCAGCAACCCAGAGGTGTTCAAGCTGAGTGACAGCCAACCTGCCAACATCGCTGGCAGCTTCAACCTGTCCCTGCAGGGCTGCGATCAGGACGCTCAGAACCCAGGGGTCCTGCGCTTGCTCTTCCAAGTGGTGGTTCAGCACCCTCAGGTCAACGAGAGTAAGTACAGAATCACAGGATGGCAGGGGGTGGCAGGAGCCTTTGCAGATCATCTAGTCCAACCCTCCTGCTAAAGCAAGTTCACCCAGAGCAGGTCGCACAGGATCACGTCCAGGCAGGTTTGGAGTCTCACCAGAGAAGGGGACTTCAACCACCTCTCTGGGCAGCCTGCTGCAGTGCTCTGTCACCCTCCCAGGAAAGTTTTCCTCATGTTCAGATGGAACTTCCTGAGTTATAGTTTGTGCCCACCACCCCTCCTATACTGTTGGGCACCACTGAAAAGGGCTCTTGCCTTTTAGGTATTGATAAGCATTGAAGTACCTGCCTGCCCTTCCCGTTCCTTACAGACACCTGGGCTGAGCACCACGAGGAAGAGGAATGCTGGGGGCTTGTCACTTTCTTGGGCCCTCCTTGAGGTTTTTCCCCTCTGGGTACCTAGCACCAGCTGTCATTACAGTGGAGCTGAACTCTGTGGTGTGCTGCTCTCTTGCAGGTTTTACTCTGTAGCTTGTAAACAGAGATGCTTTTCCTTTTCCTGTATCTCATGACTGAAAAACACCTTCAAGTGCTGCAGGGTGAGGGCTTGCATGTTGCATAAACAGAGCTAAGCACTGCCTAGTTGTTCCCTGATGACTGAGTTCCCTCTGGGCTCCCAGTCCTACTCTCTGGCCAGGACCATAACTGCTTGTTGGGAATTGTCTGGGCTCCCCTCTCCTTGCCTGTTCTCCAATACAGAAATCAAGTTCAGGCTTGTTTGAACAGTTTTATTTTCAGCTGTCAGATGGAACATTTTTAAGATAATTCTTACTGTGAGCCCAGGTTCTGCTGAGAGATGTAAAAGTTGTGTCCATACTGGCAGTGACATCACTCTGCATTTCTTTCCTTCCATGCTTCCTAGAGAATCACAGAGTGGCTCAGCTTGGAAGGGATCTCAGAGCTCATCTGCTCCAACCTCCCCGCCATGGTCTTCAACACCCCCAGGCAGGAGGCATCCACAGCTTCTCTGGGCAACCTATTCCAGACTCTCACCACCCTCCTAATGAACAACTTCTTCCTCAGCTCTGCCTCAGCTTCAAACCATTCCCCCTTGGCCTGTCTGTAGACACCCTCAGGAAGAGTCTCTCTGCAGCTTTCCTGTAGGATCCCTTCAGGCACTGGCAGGCAGCTCTAAGGTCCACCCTGGACTCTTCTCCAGGCTGCACACCCCCAGCTCACTCAGCCTGTCCTCATAGCAGAGCTGCTCCAGGCCCTGAATCACCTTTGTGGCCTTCTCTGCGCTCCCTCCAAACAAACATCATCTAGTGTGCGGAAGTTGTCAGTAACATCCTCCACTAATAGCATCCCCTACACACTTGGATGTTCTTTAGGTTTCTTGTTCATACCCTAAGAATTTTTTAAAAAAAAATTATTTCTTTTCTTGCCCCAAATTCAGACTGGGCCTGGCTTGACACAGTGACCTGTAACAGCAGAGCATTTGTCTGGAAAAAAGAAATGAAAGGCCCTGCTAGGTAATGGGCTATGGAGTGAGTGATTTATGCTCTGGCTTCTTAGCTCTGACCTCAGTTCATGGTGGGGGTGAACAATCAAGGTTAATAATCAGCTCCTCACTGCAGAGGAGCAGGGGGAGGAAAGTCCACACTCTGGACTACTACTGCAAAGGGAAAGAAGTTTGAGTGGTCTGTACCTTGGAGTCACAGATCCAGAAAGGGTCTGGAGCATCTCAGCACAGGAATCCTCAGTTCGTTGTCAAGCCTGGCTCTCTGCACAGACAGCAAATCCTCCTGAGAGTGTCGTTAGCCAAATCATGTTTGCATGTTGCAGCTTGGATGCTAGACAGAGCCAAACCATTGCATCCAGTTAATCAGCTTTAGCTCCCTTCTACTTTGGTAAGCAAAGGAGAAATTTAATTTATTTATGGCCAGGAGACAAGATGATAATCTGGAAAATAAAAACCAGGTTGTCATTTATTGAATGAGATGCAAGTAATAAACCACTTGGATTGAAGAGCCAAGAGGCATTGCTCCAGGGATTTCCTAGGGTTTCATGAGCCATTTTGAGTTACATAAATTCCATCAAAGATTCAAATTCAGCCCTCAGGACAGTATTGAAACTTTTATAAGGAGGTAAAAAAAAAAGGCAAAGCAAAAGAAGTCATCTGCAGTGTGCAAGTGAAACGTGGCTCTTCTTACAAATCCACTGGGATCTGCATCTTCTCAGAGCTTCCCAAGCTGTTGGACGTTCCACAGCTGTCATTTAAATAGGGGAATATACAGCTCTGTAAACAGAGATCACTTCAGGATCTAACCCTTGCTGGAGAAAAGGCCAAAAGCATTCTGAAGAACAAATTCGTTTGCAGCAGAAATCCCAGGGTTGGACCTCTGGGCAACCAGTTTTCCACGCAGGACAAAGCTGTTCACCTTTTGGTTATGACTTGGAGAGCCTTCTTCAGGCTGAACAGTCACACACAGTCAAAGCATGGCAGGGCTTGGGAGGGGCCTCCAGAGATCATCCAGTCCAACCCCCCTGCCAGAGCAGGTCACACAGGAATGCATCCAGGCTGGTTTCGAAGTCTCCAGTCCCAGCTCTCTTGTTCTCTTCAATCCTCTAAGCATCTTTGTGGCTCCTTGCTGCCCTTACTGCAGTACCTCCCTGTTTCTCTTGTACTGGGCACCCCAGAACTTGGCCCAGCACTTGCAGATCTCTGGCCAGTGCTTTAGGGGAGGAGGAGACTTGCCCTGCTCAGCATGCTGCCAACCCATGAAGGCTCTCGTGGCCTTCGCAACAACTGCCAGCACTTCTGCTGAGACACAGTACTGAGCCTGTTGATCCATATTGCTGCTTGCATTGAGGTAGCTTAATCTTTAACTGACTCCAGATGACCAGATGTGGCACCTCTTGGGGCAACCAAATCTCAGGTAGTTGGCTGAGCTCCTCACATTCCAGCCTAACCTGCTGAGAAAGGGCTCGTGTCTGTGCTGCTCTCCTAGAGCTGGGAAGTCGTAGGGGTAGTGAAGGTTGTCTCTAGAAAGGCTCAAAGCTAAATTAGGAGTGGGAGGAAGCTACCTGAGCTTGTGTCGTGATGGTGGAGAGCAGTGACTGATGTTCTCTGACCTAACCTAGAAATGGGTACCACAGCTGGCCAGGAGAGGTGGGCAGCAGGTGGGGGAGACAAAGTTCTGCTTCAGCCCACACCAGTAATTCCTTGGATGTTTCTTGTTGCAGATGTCACCCATTTGGTTGACCTGAGCAAGGAGAAGAACATGAGTGTGACCATACACTTTGAGGGGTGGCCCAGCCACGTCCCCCCCATGTCTGAACCTATGTGCCTCATCTGTAAGGATCCTCGCACCTGTGACCGCGTCCTGACCTTAGCCTCTGGCGCTGCCTACAGGATCTCCTTCCTGTGCAAGGACTTGTCCCGCCTGAGGATCACTGCTGAGAAAAGCATAAGTATGGCAGAAGTGGCTTCTCTTGTCTGCTGGGGGATGCTTCTGTCAGCTGCTTCTCAGTGGCCAGCCAGACCTTGGCTTTGGCCTTAAACAGGAGTATGATTGGGAACCAGGTGTGGGCTACAGTGAGTCTGGAGGTGACCTTGTTCATCGAGTCCTTCCAGTAAAGCTGTTCCTAACGGGCAAGGGGAGAAGGCACCTTAGAATCTCACTGAGACCTGCAAAGTACAGAAACGGATCAGGAGAGCCAGAAATCTGCCCATGAAAATGCAGGACCAAGGTTGCCACCAGGAATGTGCTGCTTCTATGTCCACTTGCTCAGTGCTTTCACTTAGCAGTAGAGAAAGAATTGTAGAGCAGCTATCTGGACCTTGGCTGGCTGTCCTGGGTTCTGCTAGCAGAGGCTGGCTTGGCTTTATGTTTTATTTTTCACCAGAAGCTGGGAGAGGTCACAGCAAAGACAGCCAAATGAGCCAGCAGATGGAGTGTTTGGTACCATGCTGCTGCTGCCATGCCTGCTAGATAAGGGGAGGGCTGGGCAGGGCGAGCACCAGTGATTTGGGTAAGCAGCTGTGGTGGGGCAGGATCGGCTGGGCGGATCAGGCTGGGCCACCACGCTCAGCAGTGTCCTGTATCACTCACTCAGTGTGGTGTTTCATTGGGATTAGTCTTCATCCTTTTTTGTTCTTCCTTCCCTTCTTTCTTGTGTTCTATTAAAATCCTTATCTCAACCCATGGGAGCTTGGCTTTTTCTCCTGATTTTCCTTCCCACCCCAGTGGGGTGAGCAGCTATGTGGGGCTCAGCTGCTGGCTTGAGCCAAACCCGAGTCTGCAACAGTGCCCCAGGCAGCAGTGATCTAACAAAAGCACCTTCCTGACCCGGGGGATTTGAACCAGTGTGTTCATCAGTGCTGCACCCTTTCCAGGAAAGGCTTTCCACACGGCTGGGGCATGTCTGGGTGGAGGCAAGGAGGAGAGGATGTGTTCTGAGTGAGCTGCTGAGCTGGGTCTGCGCTGCTACTCTTTGTGTGTGTGTGCTCTTGTGTGCAGGAAAACCTGGAGGGGTTATTTCCTCTGCCAGAAAAATACAACCCCTGGGACTTGTTTTTGTGCTTGCAGGCTGTGTGGATCTTCGGTGGTGTCAGAGGAAGGTCTATTCCCTTTCTGTGCCCAAGGCCGTTACCCAGCTGCCAGTTCAGCTGCACAGGTTTATTTGGAAGCTCTCAGCTCCCAGTCAGCTCAACATAGAAATCACATCTCCGTCCCTGAAACTTCAGCAGCACGTCCCAGAGCAGAGGTGCAACACGAGCTACAGTTATAGCATCGTCAGTGCCACCCCCACAACAGAGCTGATCGTTGGTGTCTTCTGTCCTGGTGGAGCCATTGAAAAGATTCAGATGAGGAATAACATCACCATAGCCTTAAAAACCTTTGGGAAAGGCTTCCTCAATGACTCTAACCGCCAGGATCTCAAAATGTCTTTTGTGCCACACATTAAAGGTAAGGTGCTGAGTTGTGCTTCTCCCTGGTGCAGTGGTGGCCCTCTCGGCTTGCTGCTTAGAGCACAGCTGGAGAGACAGAAATCAGCTTTACAGCTGAGCCCTGGAGTCATGACTTGGGCTGGTCTTTCTCTGAGCCAGGGAGTCCCTGGCTGTTCCTGGGAGGAGGAAGGGTCTTTGTCCTCCAGGTTGTGGCAAATTCTGCAGATTCCTCTGTGCTAATTGCTGGTGTGGAAGAGCTGATGTGTAGGTTGTGTTGCTGGTGCTGGGGTGCAGCTGGCTGGATAAACTTGCGGCCGAGAGCTACAGGTGGGGCTCTGTTATGGAGAAGAGGACCAGATCCTTTCCATGCTGACAGAGGAAGCCTTCAACATAAAGGGGCTGAAGCTGAGTTTTCCTTCCTCTGCCCTTTCCCTTCCCTGCAGATGAGTGCACCTTCACCGTGAGCCCAGGCCCAAAAGAGAGAGTTCACCTGCAGACCCCCAACTGGCCCTACGGCCTGCCCCCATACGTCTCCATCTCCTGGTACGTGGTGGTGCCCAGCAAGCAGGTGGCCCGCCTGGGCTTCTCCAGGGAGCGCATGGGCATCGCCTGCCAGATGGGCAGGGCCTACCTGACGGTGAAGGAGGAGGCGGCGGGCGCGGAGGAGACGGTGCGGCGGGAGGACGAGCTGCTGCCCAAGCCCAGGGACATGCACCATGACTTCTGGGTCAATGTCTCCAACTGCAAACCCTCCGAGAAGATGCAGCTGGCCTTGCAGTTCTGGGTGACTGTCAGTGACAAGCAGCTAGGTGAGGCCTGCCAGGCTCTGCTGCTTTGCTTTGCTCTGGGGTGGTGTGGAGGGCCTGGAGCGCCTGGGCGATGAGGGGCAAGCTGGAGGTGCTCACTGGAGGGGTGACCTCATTGCTCTCTACAGCTCCTGAAGGGAGGTTGGAGCAAGGAGGGGGTAGCCTCTGCTCCTTGGTGACACTTTTAGAATGTGGAGTGTTTTTCTTAGCCCACACCTGGGCTTTTCTGATCAGAAACCCCCAGCCAGCCAGCCAGCACACCTTGTGTGCTTCAGAAGAAGGGGTTGCATTGAGGGGGAGTTTGGCAACTGCAGTTGTGTTGCTGAGTCCTCTCTCTCTGCACTTTCTTCTCTTCCCTTCCTCTTCAGCCAGAGGTGTGAGATGCTGCAGGTGGGTTTAGCAGCAGGTGAGCTGTGTTGAGCTCTTGGAGGTGGGGTGGGTGCTGAGTGCTTTGGCTGTGCTGCTGCTAGCCGCAGGAGCTTGTCCTTTCTGACCTCTGCCCTCTTGGAAGTGGCTTATGTTACCCTGTGGTGAGCATGGCTCTGCAGGCAGCTGGGACACTTAAGCCCCTGAGGAGGTTCCAACCCAGACAGCTTTTAGGAGCAAGATGGATGTGTTCTCCCTCTTGCTCATGTCCTTGTCTGTTTGCAGACCTAGGAGTGATAATCGCTGCGGTGGCTGGGGCTGGAGTTCTCACAGCTATTGGACTGACTGTGTGCTGTGTGAAGAAGAAGTAAGTTTGTAATTCAGCAGGTCAAGAAGTCTTTTTGGGAATGCTGCTGAGTGCTCTCTTTCACTTGTTGGTCTAGATCCCAGAGGTCTGAGGCATAAAGCAGGCAACGGTGGGGGAAGTGGTGGGACTCCAGGAATGCTACCTCACTCTAAGTTGACTGACTTTGAGCAGAGCAGCATTCCTGGAGCTGCATTACTCCAACTCCCAGTGCATTGCCTGCCTTGGCCTCAGCACAGGCTTCTGTCTGTGCTATGAGGAAGGAATTGGTTGGACTGCATCACCACCTGCTGTGAAATGAAGCTGCAGCGAGGGTGGCTGCTGCTCGTGCTGGCCTGGGTGAGGCTTGGTTGAAACACTGTGAACTCCCCAGACACCCGAGGGGCTGCCTTTCATCTGCACAGCCTCCAGCAGCCTCTGGGATTCGCACATCCCCCGGGGACATTGTTCTGTGAGATGAGCCCTTGGGGAGGGAGCTGGTTTGTGCATAGCACTGTATGCAAGCGGAGCCTGAAGTCGCTCACAACATGGGGTGTCTGCCAGGGTGCTTGGGTCCTGAAGCAGTGCTGAGCACTACTCTCTGCCACACAGGAAAGACATTAGAGAGTTAAACGTCTTTGGTTCACAAAATGCAGCTGAGAGAAGGTCACTCTGCTTTTGCAGAGAACCCACTGTCTTGCCTTCAGTAGTGCTCAGCCCTGTTCTGGGAGGATCTGATGGCCTTTAGGTCCTGTTCATGTCTGCAGATGTTGGTGGACTCAGTACCCCTGGGACTCCTGTGCTTGGGAGGCTGTTGGAGTTAGTTTATCAGACTTCAGGGTGGGCAGAGCAGTAGCTGGTAACCAGGCAGCATGCAGTTGTCTGCTGTTAACAAAGCCTGTCTAGACTCAACTTGCTTCTCCTGAAACTGCAGGCAAAGCCCTCAGTGCAGGCAGCCTGCCTGAGCCTGGCTGGGGGGGGTGGGAGAGGAGAAGCTGTCCTTGTTGAGGTCAGACACAGCAGCCATGTGGTGTTTCTGACCTGCCAAACCATTTGCTCTGTGACAGGAGGAAGAAGAGCCAGACCCCCATGGTGGGAGTGTACAACGCCACCGTCAACACCCAAGCGCCTGGCAGGCAGAAGCCGTTCAGGAAGGAGAGGCAGAACAATGAGTCCCATGTCTATGCAGTCATTGATGATGCTATGGTCTATGGGCACTTGCTGAAGGAATCCAATGGCTTGGCTACCCCAGAGGTTGATGTGTACAGGCCTTTTGATGGACCCATGGGCCCAGTGCCACCTTCTCCACCTCCCTTCTCCTTCAGGAAAGACATGAAATGCTCTTCTAACCCTGAGGAGCCTCTGGCAGATACAGATCATGACACCTACACCTTTGCTCATCAGAAACCTGGGCAGCTGGAGGACACTGGGGACACAAATGAAAAGGACCATGAAGAAATGAGCGTGTCCTTGCTGGAGAAGAAGGAGCAGGATGGCTTAGCAGAGTAATTTACACCAGGTGTAGCAGTTTCCTGTGGAAATACAGAGGTGTGAGGACAGGAGCCCAGGAAAAGAGCCTGCAGAAGAGTGTTATCTCTGCAGTGTGTTGCTGTTGTTTTCTGTGTGTATTTTTTGGTTGTTGTTCTTTAAACTTCAGCTGTTGGTAGCCTTCAGTTTCAGAGCGAGTGTCCAGCAAACTCCAAACCAGCCCAGACAGTCCAGGACTGCACACTTCTGGTTGTGAACAGGTATCTGCTTTTTATTAAAACAACATCAGGAGAACTAATTCCTGCCTGCCAGCTGCAGAAGGTGCCAACCGATAAAGCAGGAAAGGTTTTGTCTGCTGTGTCCTCCTCTCTCTCGCAAAGCCTTTGGTCCCGAGTGCTGGCCGGCGACTCTCGGGAGGTGCAGGCCACGTGGCTGTCTCAAGGAGGCTCCAGGCTGCAGAGAAGCCTGAGCAAAGGGAGGACACTGTCATCTCCACGCCTTGCTGCTGCAGTATTCAGCATATTTAGGCTGCTGGTGCTGTGCAAGCCTGGTGCAGGACCACGTGTGCCACCCTGGAGAGCTCTGTGTGTGCAAATCAGCATCGGTGCTCAAGCTTGGGCTCTCCCAGGTCACAAGTTGGAGGATTTCTGTGATTCCCACCTGGTATTGTTACACTTGTATGGCACTGTGTGAGCCTGCACCAAAGACTCCATTTCCTTTGCTTTTTTACCAAAGTTACCAGTTTCAGAAGCCCAAAGCACTGCACTTCCTGTGCCTGTGGCGTTCACATTGTATTCATCTCTTGTGCTATGGGCTCCAGTGAGGGCTTAATGAAGAAACAAGGCTGCGGCCACTCAGCTGTCACTGATGCTTTTCTCTGCACCTGCTGGGGGTGGCTATTTCACGAGGATTTTAAAAGGGGGTAGAAAACCCCAACAAGTTTCCAGCAGCAGGCAGTTTCTCTGGAATGTAGAGAGTGAAGCCAGAAGGGAAGCCCAGGTTAGTTTTGCTTTCCTTTGTTACTTTTTAAAGAACCCTGTTAAATGACAGTGAGGGCAGCTCCTGCTTTCCAGGGAGCCCTCTGCTCCTGGTGCCTTTGAAGGGCACCTCTTGACATTAGGTGGCTGGGCTGGTCTTTTAAGTGCCCTAGTTGTCAAGCCCCTCAGATTCTGTGCCTTTTAAAACTTGAGTGCAGGGGGCTACAGGTATGTGACCGAAGTTGCCTTTTCTCTGCAGAGCCCTGGCTTGGGCAGGTGTGCAGCTGCTGAGGGGCTTTGCAGTCTGGAGTGCAGCAGGAGGCTTGATGACTTGAGACTTTATCTCCAAAGGTTTTACCACGACTGTGCCTTGCCTGGTGGTACACAGCAGTGCCAGAAAACTTGTAGATGTTGTTGCTGCAGTGATGTTAAACTTAGAGTAACATCTGAAAGTCAAATATCTGTACTAGAAATCTTACAGTTTCCCTCAGGAAGGGTGGCTTTCTTGCTGTGCTGACCCTGCTGACACTGCAGGCTGGCTGTGTGTGCAGGTGTGGGTGTATTTAACAGGGTATTCCATGAGATTGCTTGGCCCACTGCAGGACTCTGTATGGTGACTCAGTTTTCTGCAGCACGTACCAAAGCAGCTGCAAGCTGGAAGTGCCTTTCTGTGGCCTCAGGTATTTTCCTGCTTCTGTTTGTCACTTTTCGAACAGAAATGTGCAGATCTCTGGCTACACACTGGCCTCCTGTATTTCCAGGTGTGCTGGGTTGTTTTAATGCAGTTTGAGAGCTTCAGAAGATTTCTGCACTGCTGGGATGTTTTTCTCAGGTATCTGAACTGCCACACTGCATTCTCAGCAGGGTACTCCCATGGGGCATTTTCCTCTGTCAGTGCTTCTCACTCTAATTTATTAAACAGGAATGAGAAGGCTGGAAGAGAAATTCCTCTGGCTTGGTTTCTGCAGTTGCCTAGATGAGATTTTTTAGTTCCTGTTCTTTCTACCCAGCTGAAGGCAAGGCATTGGAAGCTGGGCTGTTGTTAACCACCCCCTTTTGAAGGATGTGCCATTTGATTTGTGGGTTTATTTGTTCTGTTTTAACTCAGCTCTTGACCCAGCAACACAAAGCTGCTGTTTACAGTGGGCTGCAGTGTAAGGCTGCCCATCACTCTGTCTGTTTGGTACGTGTAGAACTGAGTGGAGCCATTCATGCCAGGTTGCTTTTCATTAAGGGAAAATTGTGACTTAATATTTTAAAAAAATAAATAAACCAGAGCCCTCCACCCCAGCCCAGCTGGAGTCACTAGTGGATGTCTGTCTGTCTGTGTGCAAGCTCAGCCTCCATGCTTGGCTGTTGGTAGCCACAGCACTGCCCTAGTCCAGGCAAGTGGCTTCTAGAGCATCTGGCTTGGTGAGCTCATGTCCTGCTGGCTGTGCCTGTCCTTGACCTTGCACAGCCATGGGTGGCTGTTCCTGAAGGCACATCTTCAGCTTGCTGGGCAGAAAGCCTGGGAAATATTTGAAGCTTTCATAGAGAAGTGGTTCAGGGGTGTGATCTGGGCAGCCTGAGCTAGTGAGGATGTCCTTACTGCAGAGGGCTTTGGACTGGATGACCTTTGAAGGTCCCTCCCAACCCAGACCATTCTGTGATTCCTGGCAAGGTTGTGGTGTCAGGCTGTATTGGTTTGAGCCCATGACAAAGGCTGGCACAGCAATGCCTGTGAAGGTTTATAAGGAAAATGTCTCAGTAATGGGTTGGTTTTCAAGCCTCCCACACTCTTTTCCCCAGTTCCATGCTTTCATCTTTCTCCAGTGGAACACCACAATGACTTGCTGTGTTTGCATCCCTTTTCCATGCATCCTTTTCAGTTTGGGAGTAAAAAGCACTGCTGGTTGTGCTGCTCAATTCCCAGTCTCAAGGTTGGGTAGAAAGCTGCCAGTCACTTGCTGTAGGTACAGAGCACCCCACCCACCCAGCTCCTTCTGCCTCCTTGCTCTTCAGTGGAGCAGTTCAGCTGTGAGTGGAAGCAGTGCCATCGCTGGACTGTTTCCTACAAGCTGAGAAGCTGCCTGCTGTAGGGGCTTGGCTTTCTGCTCTGACCTGGTATGAAACAGTGCAGGAGCCACAGGTATGTGCTGCAGTACCTCTGTGCTGGTGCCTGGGCAGGTGGGACCCGTGGCACTGCCCATCTCCTGGGGTTTGGATTCATCCCCATCCGTCTCCCTGGGTGGGGATCCTACCAACTTCATCGCAGGGCTGGAGGCTCTTGCCGGATGGATCCGCGGAACTGCTCTGCAGAGGAATGCAGGGCAAGGAAAGCTCTCCAGGCACACTGACACAAACCCTCTCCTTCAGCAAGCCACAGATGTTTATTTTGTTGTACTGAACAGTGCAGTGCAAACAGTGACAGCCTCAGGAGTGTGCCCCCTGCGTGCGTGTGTGTGCCCTGTGAGCCCTCCAGCTCGGCTCCCACTCAGTGCCTTGGCAGCTCCATCACTGGACTGGCTTTAACCAAAGCAGCAGACTGAAGTACCTCTCCCATGGGCTGCCCAAGGGCTTTGTGTCTTGACACCTCCAACCTGGCATCACAGCGAGTAGGACCTGGACCAGAGGAGTCATTACCAGCACAGTGCTGCAAAGAGCTGCTGACAGCTTCCAGCCAAAAGCCAGCAAAGCTTTGTTTGAGCGGCTGGGCACCTGTGCTTGCTGCCCATCACTGCTGCTGGGTTTTTCCCTTTAAGTCTCTTCTCAGACAAACCCAAATTACTGAGGCCAGAGCTTAGGCTGGCCTTGACTTCATGGGCATAAATGACACTCTGCAGAGTGATGTTTGCTGAGGCCTGTGCCTGCACCAGTGGAGCCTGTACAATTTCAGCTGGGTTTCCATCACTTGGAGCAGGTCTGATGATTCCCCAAGCTGCTAAAATGAGTTGTCCTGAGGCTTGGTTTCCACACACGTTTTTTTGTGTGGCAGCATATCCCATAGTAGCACTGTGCTTCTGTTATGGACTTTATGCTTTCATCTTCTATTTCCAAGAACATATTTGACTGACTGTGCTGTGGGTCACCCCTGCTCGCTCCCTAGACAGAGCTGAAATTGGTGAAGCTGGCTTCTGGCTGGTGAGGAAAGGACACAGAGAGGAAGGAACGCTTCTGAGAAGGACACTCACCCTCTTGGTAAGTCAACCCATGCCTTTTACTTGTTAGTTGGTTCATGTGCTTAGCTGGACTAGCAGGGCAGCCCCTTGGCAGCCAGCAGGCCCCAATGTATCCCGTGATGCAAAGCAGGAGTCATTCATCAGGACAGGACCCTGATCCCCAGCAGCCGGGGTTGGGGCACTGTGAGGAACAAGGAGCTCTGACAGATCGCTGCCAGGGCTCGTAGGGAAGCAAAACAGGAGGAGAAAGCAGGCACAAGCTATGCTGGTGTCCCACCAAAGCTCAGACAGGTGGGAAAGGACCTTGCAGAGCCGCAGCCGCGGTGGCTGCTGGCCAGGCTCGGCTGCCGCACTGGTCCTTAGCCGAAGCCAGCGAGCTGCCCGAGCCAGTTCCCGTGCGTGAAAGCAGAGCCACGGCGGCTAAGGGGCTGGGCGCGGCCAGGCGG
The DNA here is from genome assembly GCA_013399775.1 of Semnornis frantzii. NCBI lineage: Eukaryota > Metazoa > Chordata > Aves > Piciformes > Ramphastidae > Semnornis > Semnornis frantzii. The sequence continues at coordinate 489,896 of VWYK01034631.1, forward strand.
AGCGCTCTGAGCCGGCCGAGCCGCGGCGACTCCGCGCGAAGTGAGGCTGCCGGAGCGTGGGCGGCCGCGCAGCGGCTCCTGCTCACCCGCAGCGCCACAGCCCCGCGCTGCGCGGGGGGCCGCGGGCGGGCAGGGGGCACCGCCGCCGTTACACGATCATGAACTGGCAGACGTAGGGCAGCGGCTCCCTGCACCTCTTGTCGAACCACTTGCCCGCGGCGGCCCCCGACAAGGCGGCGCAGTTCTCCAGCTTGCCGCCGTCGGGCTGCGCGGTGATCTCGCTCTCCCAGTTCTTGTAGCGCAGGGGGCTCCCGGCCATGTCCACCCACCTGCCCTCCGCCGCCATGTCGTTGAGGCCCAGCCAGACCTCTGCCTCGGCGCCGACGGCGCGGCGCAGGTAGTCGTACAGGGCCTCGTTCTCCTGCGCGTCCTGCGGCGTGCCCAGCGTCCCGCCCTGCGCGATGCAGCTCTCGCTCGCCTCGTGGTACGGCTTGCGCTCCGCGAACGCCAGCAGGCACTTGAGGTGCACCTTGGTGCCCTTCAGGCAGACTGAACGGGTGCCAGGCAAACGACAAGGAGACAGAAAGGGAGCTGGGGTTAGAGACGCTGCTCGGCAGGAGGTGGCAGCAGCAGCAAGTCCCTGAACCCCAGCGTGGTAGGGGTTGGAAGGNCCGCGGGAGCCTCAGCGGCTCGCTTGGGTTGCGAAAAGGCAGCGAAAGGAATGAGGGTCCTGCGAGGCAGCCGAGTTGCACCCGAGAAGAGGCTGCGAGGAGCTGCAAGGGCTGAAGGGCTGCCTTCAGCGCTCAGCAAACGGCAGGGCTGCGGCCGGCGCTGGGCGGCTCAGCACAGGGCAGGCATCGACTTGTTGGGAACGGTCCAGAGGAGGCCACGAAAAAGATCAGACAGAGAGCTGGAACGCCTTTGCTGACAGGAGAGAGCTGTGTTTGTTCAGCCAGAAGAAGAAAAGGCTCTGTGACTGCAGCTCTCCAGTACTTAAAGGGGGGCTAGAAGAAAGCTGGGGACAGTCTTTTTAGCCGAGTCTGTAGTGACAGGCCAAGGGGTGATGGCTTGAAACTAAAAGNCATTCAAATGGAACCTCCTGGGTTCCAGTTTGTGCCCTCTGCCCCTTGTCCTGTCCCCAAGCACCACTGAAAAGTCTGGCCCCATCCTTTTGACTCTGCCCTTTAGATACTGAGGAGCATCATGCAACAGCCAGGCTACAACCTTCACTTCCTTAGACCCTTGGCAGCACAAGATTCCTCCTGCACACATCCCCATGGCTCTGCCCTCTCCATCCCCAAAACCTTGGGGGGTAGATGGACCTCAGGGTGCCTCTGTCAGCCCCTGAGCTCTGCTGCTACTGCAGTAGAGGCACAACATGGTTCTCCTGCACCTTAATTCTGGCCTTTCCCAGCTTCTGATATGCTTTCTCCAATGAGTTTCTGGAGTCAAAGCTGGCTGTGGGCACTTCAGAGGTGTTGGGGGGAAAAAAAATCCATGATTTGAGTCATCTTAGTTATGCAAGCATGAGGAAAATGTCCATTTTAACAGGCTTTGATCAGAATCATTGTGCTTGTATAGCCTAAGATCTCCAGAGGAAACTTCTACTTGCCCCTGAATTTATCGTTAGGAATATCAATTGATTTGTTTTTTTAAGCTCTAGACCCTCAGAGTGCAAGGCCACAGGTGAAAATCCAGCCCAATGACTCAGCTTGGATCTAAAGCTTTGGTTTTGCTTTGTGTTCCTTGTAAGAAGAAAATTCCCCCTTAAGCTGTGTTTTTGTCTTGTTTGATTCACATTCTGCAGGTCTCTCTCCTGTTGCTGCCAGCAGAGGTTGCACACAGTAGCTGTGGAGCACGGTTGGAAGGTGGAGGTCTGGGGCTGCATGTGTTCAGGGAGGCACTCTGGGACTCAGCTCTGCATCTATAGAGACCAGGTCAGCACTTCACCATGGCTCAGACAAGGGAGTGAGCTCCACTTGCCTAAGGCCCAGCCTAGGCCTTGAACCCCTGTCCCAGTGCCATGGACATTCCCACAGCTCTCCAGCTGGGAAGCTGTAGCATGTGAAGGCTGCACAGCTCAGGTCACAAACTCCCTGAGGCGCTTTTGGCTGCCTGCAGAAACTGCAGTGAGGCCACATTTTGCTTTGCTCCCCTGAGCTCTCCCCCTGCTGAGGGGCACTTGAGCAGCTCATGTTCACAGAGCAACTGAAGTCACCTTCATGAGCAGCTCCTCTCTCAGAGCAGGAGCCTGAGAGTGTTGGCTGCAGTGAGTGCTTTACCTGTCTGCAGTGCCTGCTTCTCCTTCAGCAGAGCAACCTCCTGAGAGATGTTGTCAATCATGGCCTTCAGGTCTTCAATCATTTGGAGGCTCACACCATCTGTTGGAGGAAGTATAAATGCTGTCTGGTTCATGAGGTCTGCCAGAAAACCTCCCTGGCCAATGGTCCAGCTTCTGCCACCAGGCAGCTCCACGAGAGGCTGGAGCTGTTCACTGGAGCAGAGGGTGGCACTGAACACAGCCATGCTGGGCTGATGCTGGTGTAAATGTCAGGAAAGAGCACCCAGACCACAAGCTCACAGTGAAATTTTGGGCAGAAGCAGGAGTCTAAATCAGTCCCTATCCATTCATTCGAGCATCTGGACTCAAATTTCCTTCTCCAGTGACCTTAAAAATACATCAAGATGCCCTCTCCTGTGCCCCCATCACCCTGCCACAGCTGTGCCCGAGGGCACCCCCATCCCCAGGGTTAGTGCGTCTCCAAAGCCAGAGAGGTCCATCACCCACCACCCCTGGGCACTGTTCTGGGCTAAGACCCTGAGGGGTGCTGGAAGAGGGCAAACCTTGTTTGTGTCCCCCTCACTGCTGGAACTGCTGCAGCTGGAAAAGGCACTGGGAAGTAATTGGAGGGTGGCAAACATTTCTAAGAGCAGGCAAAGCGAATGTGCTGGCTCAGCATTTGCTAATGCCATGCTTTGGCTTTTTCAGATTGAAGCAGCACCAGTTTTGTTCTGAAGCAGTGTCAAATGTAAGCAGTAATTACAAAAACAAACCACCCAAAAAGCAAGGGAAATACACAGGAGAAGGAATCCCAGAAGATGAAAGCTTGGCTTGCAAAATGGGTTCATTTGTGGTTGGGCTGCATGGCTTCAAGTCAGATAAAGCCAGCCAAAGAGCCCAGCTCTCCAGGGGCTTTGGCCCTGCCTGCTCCTCCCCAGCAAAGGCCAGGGCCTGAGCTGGCCTTGGATGAGCTTGCTGAGAGTCTAGGCTGGAGCTGGAGATGGGGTGGGCCCATCTTGCTGAGCCCTGGCCCCTGCAGGCAGGCAGGTTAGAGGTGGTGAGGGGCTGGGAGTGAAGAGGAGCCTCGCAGGGGCCGCTCAGTGCTCTCCTCCTGCCCATGGCACTGGTAGAAGTCAGAAATATGTTACCCAAGCAATGCTGGAAGAGTCCTGTGAAGGCAGAGCAGCTGAGCTGCTGTGAGGCCCGCCCAGAGCAGGCCAAGCCCTTGGGCTTTGCCCTTTCCCCACAATGTCCCCTCTCCTTTGACAAGAGACTCCTGAGCTCGCAGCAAGGAACTGCCACCAGCTGCCCTGATTTTCAGGACACCTCTCTCAAGTGTTTCCAAGGCCAAACTGTCCTGCCAAAAAGGCCATTTCTTGTCACCAATCACTTAGGAACAGCAACTGTTGGTAGCAAACACATCCCCTCTCTGCTGCCTCCAGGGACCCTCCCTGCACTCAGAGGGGCACAGCCCCAGACCAGAGCTCTGCAGCAAAGCAGCTCTGCCTTCATTTCATAGAAAGACCTCATGGGGGGAAAAGGAAAAAAAATCCCAAGGATGGGATCTGACAAAAATAGCTACTGGGTGAGCATTGAGAGCAGCCTGCCAAGTGGATTCCTGGGATGGTTCTCCCTTGCTCCTTCCAAGCAGCAGTGCTCCAAGCCCATACAATGCAGCCAGACCCCAAGCAGTGCAAGCTGCTTCCTCACCTGCAATCCCTTCCTTACTTTCCTCCGTAGTTCATGTGTATTGAGCTGGGGGGGGAAATAATGGGAGAGGAGGAAAAAAGGAGAAAAGAGAAAGTGGGAGGGAAAAGAAAGCTTGGGGAGCTCTGGTGTGCCCAGCCCTCTGGTGAGCCCAAGGAGCAGGGCTGGCCAAAGGCTTGCCACATTCACGGGCACTGGGTTTTAAGTGAAGCTCCCTGCTGCTCTTAACTGCCTACTCACGCCTGCACATCTGCACCAGCAGCCTGCCCTCTGTCCCAGAAAGGGACATGTTAGCGGAGGAAGGGGTGGCGGGGGAGCCTTCCTCTCTGAAACTCAGCCCCGGCTGTCACATGAATTTACTCCAGGTAGGAACCACCCAAACCGTTTCCACCTCCTCAGTATGGTGCAGGAGGGCTGCAGAAGCGCGCCCACGGGGCCCACGGTCCCTCTGCTGGGAGCTGCGATGCTTTCCAAGCAGTCTCACGGCAGAACCGTGAAACGCTCAACAGGCTAACGGCGCCCCCCGGGGTGCCTGGCAGGGGAGCCGCTGCCTCTCTTACCTTTCTTGGGAGCCGCTGCTTTTTGCCGGGCCTTGGCATTCTGCTGGCCGGAGATGCGAGCCAGGGAGAGGAGGCAGAGCAGGACGCAGAGCAGGAGGCAGGCTCCGCGCAGCGCCATGGCGCTGCCGTGCGGGCTGCGGGGCGGCTCTGACGCCTGCCTCAGCCGCGGCTCGCAGCGCAGCGCTGAGCCCGGACACGGCCAGCGCCCGCAGCGCCCCGGGGAGCCTCCCACTGCCGCGGGAGCCTCCCAGTGCCGCGGGAGCCTCAGCGGCTCGCTTGGGTTGCGAAAAGGCAGCGAAAGGAATGAGGGTCCTGCGAGGCAGCCGAGTTGCACCCGAGAAGAGGCTGCGAGGAGCTGCAAGGGCTGAAGGGCTGCCTTCAGCGCTCAGCAAACGGCAGGGCTGCGGCCGGCGCTGGGCGGCTCAGCACAGGGCAGGCATCGACTTGTTGGGAACGGTCCAGAGGAGGCCACGAAAAAGATCAGACAGAGAGCTGGAACGCCTTTGCTGACAGGAGAGAGCTGTGTTTGTTCAGCCAGAAGAAGAAAAGGCTCTGTGACTGCAGCTCTCCAGTACTTAAAGGGGGGCTAGAAGAAAGCTGGGGACAGTCTTTTTAGCCGAGTCTGTAGTGACAGGCCAAGGGGTGATGGCTTGAAACTAAAAGGGGGTAGATTTGGTCTAGGCAGAAGGAAGGTTTTCACTGTGAAGGTGGCAAGACACTGGCCCAAGTTGCCCAAAGAGGGTAGAAGAGCTTTCTCCCAGAGTGGTAGAAGCCCTGTGAACATTGCAGGTCAGGTTGAAGTGGGCTCTGAGGACTCCACATGTCAGCCACTGACCCTAGCTCTTGCCTGAACAACTCAGGGAGCTGCCACCCAGCACAACATGCACCACTGGAACTGCTGGCACATAAAAGGCCTGAGACAAAGAGGGCTGTGGCCTGGATTTCCTCTGGACACAGCTGTGCTCCCCTGCCCTGCACTTCTGTTAAGGACAGCCCTGCCCTCACAGCCCACCCCGTTAGAGCTCCCCTGCAGCCCTGCCTGTCCAAGTCAGGGGGATGCAAGCTTGGTTCTCGCTCCCCTTCGCCATGCACTCCCACTCAGATTTAAAGCAGGGAATGTGTGCTTGGGGATTTGCTTTGCTCCTGTCTGGGCTGTCTCAAAAGGGGCTGGAGCCCAGGTTTTGTCCACACAAAAGCCCTCCCCTTCAGGGCTGAAGGAGAAGCAACACACCTCAGAGCTGGCACAGGCAGCCCTTTAGAGAAGAGGGCAGAAGAAGCTGCACTGGTGGGAAGTGCTGCAGGGCACAGGGAAGCAGTCAGAGAAGCTGACCTGGCCTCGGGGAGCCCAGGAAGCTGCTGCCACGCTGCAGATGGAACAAGCCCACGAGAGGAAGCTGGATGCTCCTGGCAGTGCTGCAGGCCTGGGATTTCGTGCCCAGCCAGGCAAGGAAATGGGCAGGGAGATCAGAGGCTGTTTTGCCCTGGCTCCTAGGAAATGAGCAGGTATGGCCCAAGCCAAGCCATGAAGCAGCTGGCAGCTCCTGGCTTGCCTGCCAGTTGGGGCAGCACACTGGGGTTTGGACGTCTGTCACCTTGAGAGTCTGCTCTGCACCATGAGGGTCTGGGTCTCAGTGGCACCACTGGAAACTCTGAGGAGCTGCAGAGAAACAGAGGTGGGTGGTGGACAGTAAAAGCCAGGCTGGAGGAAGTGAGGCTGGCAGAAGGCAACCTCTGTTCATTAGCCGCTGCTCAAACTCCTGCTGGCATCCCTCCTGATTCCCAGCAGCACAAACAGCAGAACATGTTCAGATGGAAAGAGCCAAAGCTAGGGATCATTGTTTGTGAGGCCAAGCAAGGGGCAATGCGATAATGGCTCAGGAAAGGGTTGGTTTTCCTAAGGACAATCATGGGCAAAGCCAAGGAGGCAGCACTTGGCCAAACCTTATCCCCAGTGGCAGCTCTAGAAAATCGCCTGAGTGCAAGGAAGGAGCCTTCCCATCCCATCCCTGCAAGCATGGCTCACATCTCCACCCTGCATTCACCATGGGTCTCAAGACAGAAGGATCTGTGTGAAAGGCAATTCTTGGACCTCCAAGCAGACCCAAGTGCAGCTGAGCCCAGGTGCCGTGAGCTGCGCCAACCCCTCCTGCTCCCACAAGCAGCTGCACTGAAGCTTTGCCCTCCCTTCTGTGTGCAGGCTGGGGCTGAATCTGTCTCTCTTCACTGCTCTGCTTTCCTGCCTGTCTTCTAAAGCTTGACCAAGCCAAAGGAAACCTGTAGTCAATGTCTACATCTTACAGCAAGCTCTGGAGAGGGTCACAGAACCACAGAATGAACAAGGTTGGGACCTCTGGGATCATCGAGTCCAACCTATCACCTAACCCTTCTAGTTACCTAACCCATGGCACTCAGTGCCTCCTGCAGCCTCCTCTTAAACACCTCCAGGGATGGGCACTCCACCACCTCCCCAGGCAGCCCATCCCAATGCCAATCACTTTTGCTGTGAGGAACTTCTTCCTAACACCCACCCTGAACCTGCCCTGGCACAGCTTCAGGCTGTGTCCTCTTGTTCTGTCCCTGGGTGCGCGGTAGAAGAGCCCAACCCCAGCTGGCTACAACCTCCCTTCGGGTAACTGCAGACAGCAATGAGGTCTGCCCTGAGCCTCCTCTTCTGCAGGCTGCACACCACCAGCTCCCTCAGCCTCTCCTCACAGGGCTGTGCTGAGGCCCCTCACCAGCTTTGGTGCCCTTCTCTGGACACCTTCCAGCACCTCAACATCTCTCTTAAATTGAGGCGCGCAGAACTGGACACAGGACTCAAGGTGTGGCCTGACAAGTGCTGAGCACAGGGCAGAAGGACTGCCCTGCTCCTGCTGGCCACAGTGTTCCTGATCCAGGCCAGGATGCCATTGGCTCTCCTGCCCACCTGGGGTCCCCGAGCAGGCTGCACAAACCCTGCTGCCTCAGCAGCAACGACAGAGAAGTCTGCACTGAGAAGGAAGGCAGCGTTTTAGGACTGGCAAGCAGATGGCTCTGCCAGCTTCTGCTCTTTGAAATGCAGTTCTCAGGCTCTGAGCTCCCTTTGCTCTCCCAGGGCTGTGGCTGCTGAATTAGGAACTGTGATGAGTTGCCATGTCAGCCTCAGCAGTGCCTGAAATACTTTCTTTTAACCTGGAGACAAGTCTGCATGTGCAGGCAGCAGGGGGAATGCAACCCAGGCCTCTGAAGAGCCTCAGCAGATTCAAGTTGGTGTCTCTCTCTGTGGGGAGGACTTCAGTCATGCTTCTCCAACCCACAGGCTGCCAACACTAGAGATACCAAACCCTGCCACTTGCCAAAACACAGCCCGTGGTGAGAGCTCCTCTGGACAGCAGAGCCTGCCTGCCGGTGGCTCCCAGTGCCCAGGCACAGCTGGCTCAGCTGTGGCTCCTGCATTGCCAGCTGAGTGGAGGAAGGCCTCTGTACATCAGAGTGTGCCAGTTAATGCCTGCTTACAGAGAGTGCAGAAGCTCTGGGTTATCTCCAGCAAACTGAGGTGCTGAGTCCCCCAGAGAGGCCTGCAGAGTCCAGGACCCCCAGGGGAGCTGGAGCTCAGAGGAACCTGTTTTCACACCAGGCTGTGTTGAAGCAAGTTCCCATAAAGCCTGAGTGCAGGTGGCACAGCTCCCTGCTGCCAGCCCCAGGGCAGAGCCAGCTCCCCTCTCCTGCCCACTCAGCTGCACTTTGAACCACTGCTGCTGGCTGTGGGACTCCAGGGCTTGGTGAATCTGCTGAGTGTCCCCCTGAGTCGAAGGCAGAGCTGAGGGGACACAAGAAGGAAAGCAGCCAGGTCCACTCACCCTGTCCTGCTCCCTGTCCCTGTCAAACAGACCTAAACCTGGGATCCAAGAAGCTAAACAACCAAAAGGAAAGCAGAGGGCAAATTGCTTTTTGGGCAACACAAGAAGGAGCCTGGCAGCAGCTGCTGGGCTTCTCATCTCTAGCACACAGCTTGCAGGCTCCCAACACTCCCAGCAGCAGCAGTGAATTCCTGGGACAAACAGAGCTATCCCACTCTGCAGATGTTTCCTCTTAGCTCTACTGGACTTGAGTCAATGAAAACGTGGCAGTATCTGCACAGCAACACATGGAACTTTCCACCATCCCAGTGAGGAACAGGAGCAGCCTCAGCTGAGGCTATTTCTGCCCAGAAGGGAAGGGAGGGGTTAATGAAAGTGCAGAAAACAGCCATGGGCAAGCCTAGCTCTCAGCAGGCCTGAGAACCAGAGTCTCAAAGACTTCTTGGCAGATATTGCATCAGCTGGGAGAGCTGCAGGCCCTTTGCCCCTGTCAGAGCTTTGTTTATCTCCCTGGAACAAGAGCTGGTAGCAGCAAACCTCGAGGGGCAGCTGAGAGCAGCAGCAGCTGTGCAGCGCTTCTGGGCCAACCTCACTGCATCTGTCTCAGGGGCAGAAGCAGCCCCAGCCTGCGTGGGGCCACACTGCACCCCACTGCTTCCCCATGCCAGCAGGTGGGAGACCCTCAGCTCATTTTGTGCCTGCTTACCCAGCTCCAGAAGCCCTGGGGGTGGACAGGTGTGGTTAGAGGAGGCACTGAAGATCCTTGCCCCTGTTAACTGGCAGTGGTGCTCTCAGGAGTGCTGCTACCCAGTGCTTAGCTGCTGGGGCTGCCTTTTTGTACACACAGCTGCTCTGCAGGCTGCCCTGGGCTGGCAGCAGGCAGAGATGCTCCAGGATCAGAGAGGCTTTCTAGGTATCTTGAGCACACAGCCTGGATCTCAGGTCTCTACAGATTTGCCCTCCTTAGTAAGATGTGGAGGGGCAATGCCCAAACATTCACCACCAGAGAGGTGCCAGTTCACACTGAGAGGCTTCTCCCTGCCCAGCTCTCATAACAAGCAGCATTCAGATGAAGGAACCTGCAAACAGCCTGGAGCTCCTCCAGCTGGGAGGCTGTGCAGAAACACAAAGTTAGCACCATCTTACCAAACTCACCCTGCAGGAACTGGGCAGCCTCCTAGCATCCACCCACCAGTCCCTGACAGCCCAGGCGACAGCTGCTCCTCTGCAGAGGACGGCTGTGGGTTAGCACTTGCAGCCCTCCTTGGCAGGGACCATTTTCTGAGACATTCAACAATCCATGGCCAAACAAAAGCTGCCTGTGCCAAGTCTAAGGTACTGTAAAGAACCTTTCTCCCTTCAGTAGTTTCCACATTCTTACAAGCAGTGTTGCTGGCAAGGAACCAGAATCATCACAGAATGGCTCA
>VWYK01034635.1:431-10521 GCA_013399775.1 Semnornis frantzii
AGTCCAAGGGGACAATCACCTCTCTACTCCTGCTGGCTACAATATTTTTGATACAAGCCAGGATGCCATTAGCTGCCTTGGATGCCTGTAGTGTTGCTTGGGGTTGTTATGACCCATGTGCATCTAAGTGGCACAGCAAGTCAGTGACCACTTCCTCATCTATTGTGATGTTCTCTTTCCAATTCCCCTCCCAGACTCTTACTTCATGAGGGTGGGTGCCCAGCGCACTGCTGGATCCAGTGCTAAAGACTGAAGCAAAATAAGCATTGGGCACCTCAGCCTCCTCCTTGTCCTTTCTCACTGTTTCCCTCTGCATTCAATAGAGGATGGAGATTTTCTCTAGTCCTCCTTTTGCTGTTAATTTATAGAAACATTTTTTATTACCTTTAACAGCTGTAGCTAGGTTAAGCTCTAGCTGTACTTTGGTGCTCCTAATTTTCTCCCTACATAGTTTCACTACATCTTTAGAGTGCTCACAAGACACATGGCCCCTCTTCCAAAGGCCGTAGACTCTCCTTTTGTTCTTGAGGTCCAGTCAAAGGTCCCTATTTAGCCAGAAGGCTTTCTCTAAAAACACCCACTTATTTATAGTGCAACTACTGCAACAGTCTGGAACTGTTTCAAAACATGGACAAGCATGTGTAACAAAAATCTTCCTACATTAAAAAGCAGCTGGGAAATGCACAGCAGTCCAAAGTTACCTTAGGGTTGATAATGTTGTGATCAAGTTACTGATGACTCCTCTGAACACCATGGCTAACTTGAGCAAGCTCACATCCTCCAGCAAAACCAAGTGGTAAAGATATTTGACTCTCTTTCTAAGATCCAAGCAAGCCGTTGGACTGAGGAACATGAGTGCTGCAAGCGCAAACTGCGGAACAGAAAGTTGTTAAGGAGCCCTAGATTCAGATTCTGTCACTGCTTCACACAAGACTCTTGCTGCCAATAGGCTTAGGGGCAGCTCTAAGTGCGAAGTGAGAGGTCTGGGATTTGCAGCTTGCAAAAAACCAAACCCAACAAAACAAGCTTAACAAAAACCCGAAAGAAAGAAAGAAACAAAAAATGCAAACAAACAAACCTGCTGCTAGATAGGAGTCTAAAAGCTTCACAGAGGAAGATGCTAAACTATTCTAACAATATCATGTTCTCTAACTAAGGGTTTCTCAAACACTGCAACAGGCTGCCCAGGGAGGTGGTTGAGTCCCCATCTCTGGAGGGGTTTAAAAGACTTACAGATGTGGTGCTGAGGGGCATGGTTTAGCACCAGACCTGGTAGAGACAGAGAATGGTTGGACTTCATGGTCTTTAAGGTCTTTCCTATGATTCTTTCTACATCTAAACCTCTTAAAAGATTTATGGGTAAATGTTCAAATGAGAATGCATTTTGAGTAGCAGTAGTCTCACGGCAAAGGAAGCTGTATGTGCCTTTAATAAAACTTCTAGGCTCCGTGTGAGAAACCTCAGCTCAGCAAACGCTGCTTCTCACCCTAAGTCAGGACGATGCCTTTGCCTATAGCAGCAGTTAAAAGTACACATCCCAGCGATGCAGATGATGGCAAACAATAGTAGAAAACACTTTAAGATGCCACCCCGCAGCGTTCCCGTCTGAATTTCGGCCTAGGGCAGCCACGAACAGTACGGGTTTACCTCACCTCCAGGCTGCAGCCCCGGGAGGCCTGGGGCCCTGTAACCGGGGATGCTGCTGCTGCTGCTGCCGCTGCCTGTGTAACTCCTGCCGCTCCTCAGCGCTCTCTCCCATCTGCCGCTCCACTTCTCCCCGAGGCAGCCGCCACCGCCGGAGGGAGTGCTTGGGGAAGGCCGGGCCGAGGAGGCGGTCCGGGCCGAGGAGGGAAGGCGTGGTGTGCACGCCTGGCGCGGAGCAAGCAGCGCCTTTGTCCGCGGGCATGTCAGGCTCGGAGCGCCGGAGGCCGACAGGTAGGTGGGCAGCGAGGGGGACAGAAAGGGACCGAGGTGGGCGGCTGCGGCGGCTTACGGTGTCCGCCTGCACGGTTCGGAGCTTGCCGAAGTCCCCATTGACGTGGGGGCCTCTCACGGTCTGGGCCGTCCACCGTGCCCTTGGCGACGAGAGCCTGGACTCGGCTTGTGGAGCCTGGAGCTGAGAGGGAGCCCATCGTCCCCCGAGAAGGAAGAAGAGCAGAAAGGGGAGAGCTGCGAGAGGCTGTGGGGAGAAGGCCCTTTGCTTCCTTTGAGAGAAGGAAGGGAAGCGACGCGGCCGCAACCATGGCGGAAGTAGGTTAGCGCTTTAAATCCCTCGCACCCCGCCAAGGGGGAGGTCCTGCGCTTCGTCCCGCCGCAGCTGAGGGAAAAGAAGAGTGAGTGAGGCTTAACGGCAGAGAGCCCGGGACCTAGGATACAGTGCTTGGGGAGGAGTGAGAGCGGGGAAGGGGGCTTACTTGTCAACACAGAAGAAAACCAGCATCATAAAGGGAAAGCACGATACAAACCGAATAGTCCCATTGAGAGCAATCAAGGTTTTAGAACAAGCGTTTTTTTAAGCAGGCAGCTTTTCAGAAGTAATAATAATGTAAGTAATGAAGCTGCAATATGACACAATGAAAAGGTAAAGTCTGGGAGCTGACTAAAGAGGATTAAAAGAACAAGAAAATCATCTTTCCCCAGTTTCCGTTGACCCGGAGTTCTGGTCTTGCTTCGTCTGTGGGGGAGCATTCTGGTCTCTGGAGGTCTTTTCCAATCCTTAGCATTCTATCAATCTATGATTCTTTCTAGAAGTTTTGTGATTATAACATGATAGTCTGTTGGTTTCTGGGGGAGTGGATTACCACCACCGCCCCTGCCTTAAATTGAAACATAAGACAGATCTCAGGTGCACAAGTGAAAATAAAATACAATGTAAATGTAAATCTACAAGTGCATTCCGAAAGATCTCAGGGTTCTATTATCAACGGGCGCTGGCGGTGTTTTTCAACACCTCATAATCTTCCTGACCTATGCGTTAGGTTTCAAGCAAACTGAAATACTTCAGGGTTTGTTTTTGTTTTGTTTGTTTGGGGTTTTTTTGTGTGTGTGCCTCCTTTGTGCTTTCAGGTTAATGGTGATACAACTCAACACCTGAAGTGATGGATGTTTGGTGGTGGGACGTTTGCATGTGAATAGTGACACTTAGAAGCTTGGGGCTTCCTTTGAGCCTTCCTTCTCCCTGTGCTGTGGTGTTCAGCCTAACAACACCTAAAGTCCAGATTTCTACAAGTTTATTCTAATGCCTTTAGGAACTTCTCTACCAATACATAGCTTTGTTAGTTTATTTTGCAAATGGCTTTAATCAAATGTGGAAAACAGATGTGAAAGGGTAGTGTGGTGTATACAAAGCAGTTTTTAAAATTGTGTGCATGATTTTTTTTTTTCCTCTTATAATTGCAGGCCACATCCAACTGGACAGCAGGCCAACATTGCCCACCACAGGTATAGCATATAGTTTTCATAGTATGCATCTTCACCAGTAATAGCAAGAGCTTTGCTTTTGTAGCCCAGTGAGATGCTTAATCAAAAAGAATAATTATTTTGACCTAACCATTTGCAAGTCTTTGGTTCTTCAGTCTCCCAAGACGTGCACGTTCCTTGTTGTTCCCACAGTACTACCTGTATGTGTGTTCTGTCACTGGAGTAATTTATGCCTATATAGTTTTGTAGAAGAAAAGGTTTAAATCTTACATCTTCTCAATTGTCATTATCCAGGCATACTCTTAAAATACCTTCTGTGACTCCTATTTTGCATCCAGCCTCAAAAAGAATGCTCAGCTTTACTTTAGCAGCGTTACTGAAATAAACAGCAGTGTGGGTTTTTTAATATCTAAAATAGTAACTACTGAATTAGAGACTCTGTTTAAATACAGCCAGCTAGCTAGTTGTATAAAATCATGATCTCTGAATGTGTCTGTATAGACACACAGATATAAAACATACATCTCAAACCTCTAAAATTCAGATTGTTTGAGTCAGAACTTTCAGAACAGGCTGTGAAAGCTATGGGATCAGACAAATGCTTATGAAGCTGTTTAGCTGCATGCCTGCCTACCTGATCTGTGAATGAACTTTTGGTTAATATTAACAGCTGAACTTTAAGGCTGGATGCACGATTTCTTTTCAGTGACTTTGTGGCTAAGTTACTGTTTTGGATCTCTCTTAACAGATGGAAATGAAAACATCACAGAAGTAGACGCACTTGATATAAGGTAAAGTTCTGATGGCAGTGGCAGAAATGGTCCATGGCATTGAGGTCAGTACAGGGTTTTCTGATTTTTGTTAAGAAAGTGACTGGATTATTCAATTCAACTCAACTCCACCCACTTACAGAACACATTTCTAGTTGTGGCTGCACCAGATGTAGAACCACCCTTCTTATCATGAAGGCAGGCAGAAGAGTTAGGCAGTGTGCAGACTCTGGCAAAACCACTATCATAGTCAAAGGTACAGCTGGGCAGACAGGTGATGGAGTGTAGCACAGGAATATATTCCTCTGGAAGGAGGGTGAAGGGACCATGGGAGAGTGGGTTTTTTTTTTCCCTGCTTTGCCTTAATCATCTAGCCCTGGAAAATGTAAACTACCTGTGCAGTAACTTCCTGTGCCTCACCCACTCAGTAAATACAGCAGGTCAAAGTGAGAACTATTTAGCTGACCAACCTTTAGTGATCATTCACAGGATTTAGAAAGCTAACTGTCCAAAATCCTTCCTGGCCCTATGTCCAACCAAATCCTAAGGAAGATAAATTGCCAAAATCCAAATAAAGCCTGGTGCAGGTGAAATATCATTTATCATTACAGGGCTAAAGGTCATGCATAATCTGTACATTTTATCATGCTAAGTACTTGAACTGAGAAGACTGTGATAAACCACTCCACTTACCTTATCTTGTTGGTTATCGAGCCAACAGTGTAGAAATCAGAATCCAGAATTCCTGTTCCTTGTTTGCATTTTTATGCAGATGTTACTACAGAAAGCTGTATTCCTGTGGGGCTACTCATCACAGTGGAGAAGCAAACAGTTTATGGGTAACTAGCCATTTTGTAGTGAAACAAATGCATTTTGTTGCTGAAACTGAGAGTTTAAGTAATTTCTGTGGGCAAATGTTCTAAGCAACTTGTTCCACCAACTGTACCAAAATTCAGCATTCCATATCAGGAAGAACAAGAGTGACATGGCAAAAATGACAGCTCTGAGTAGAGTCAGTCCTAAGACAGCATGATCTGCACTGTCCTGTGCACCTTCAGCACTGGCCTTGTCTATTTCCTGGGCTGTGGCCAGGAACATTTTCTTTTTCTGCCTAAAAGAGCAGCAAGATTGTCTCTTGAAATAGAGCCATGCCAACACTCAGAAACAACCTCTTGAGTCCAAGTGTACACAGTCTGTTGTGCACTATCACAGACTTCTGTGTTGTATTTTGCTCATGAAACTATGAAATTGATGAAAGCAAACACAGGTGCCCCATATACTTGCTGCTGTGGTAGTTTGAAGTCCTCTGCTTAGAAGGTGAGTAGGCCATGTGTTCTTTCCTTCAACATGTCCTTCAGTGTTAGGATTTTGTTGAGGGCTTGCTAAAAATGTGTGTGAACCTCATGGGGTTTAACAAGAGTAAGTGTGGGGTCCTGCACCTGGGCTGGGGCAATCCTTGGTATCATTGCAGGCTGGGGCATCATGTGACTGAGAGCACTCCTGTGAAGAATGACTTGAGGGTTCTGGTGGGTGAAAAGCTGGACACAAGCTGGCAATGTTTACGTGCAGCCCAGAAGGCCAAGTGCACCCTGAGCTGCATCAAAAAGAGCATGACCAGAAGGTTGAAAGAGGTGATGGTGCCCCTCTGCTCTGACAGGATCTGACTTGGAGAAGTGTCCAGCTCTGGAGTCCTAGCACAAGAAAGACAAAGGCCAGTTGGAGCAGGCTGAGAGGGGGACCACAGAAGTGATCTGAGGGCTGGAGCACCTTTCCTGTGAGGACAGGCTGAGAGATCTGGGGTTGTTCAGCATGGAGAAGAAAAGGCTCTGTGGAGATCTTGCTGCAGCCTTCCAGTACTTGAAGGAGGCCAACATTTTAGCAGGGCCTGTTGCGATAGGACAAGGGGTGGTGGTTTTAAACTAACAGAGGGAGCTCAAAACTAGATCTAATGAAGAAATTTTTTCCTCTGAGGGTGATGAAACACTGGCTGAAGACATGACACAAAAAATGGGAGCCCAGACTAAAGTACACTGTTGCATGCCTTACTGTGTTACTAATGAGAAAACACAAACATACTGCAGAGCTTGACAGGTGTAGTGCACACCCAGCATTTGTTTTTACTGACTTGCTTAACATGCCCAAGCTTTTCAAAAAGATGTAGTGATTTAGGCTTTTCCTAAAACACTGCCCATTATGATGTCCAGTTCTGAGGTGGGATCCTTCAAGTCTCCTGTCATTTAAACAAATCTCAGCTTGCAGGCGTATTGGAAGGCAGCTCAGTGAGTTAACAACTCGTTAACCAAGAATGTTTTCCCTCTCTGGCAACAGGCAAACACTCGATCCTGCAGTGCAATACAAGATGAACCACCAAAGAAGAGGAATTGCCTTAATCTTCAATCATGAACACTTTTTTTGGCACCTAAGGCTGCCAGACAGGCGTGGGACTCTTGCAGACAGAAATAATCTGAAACGCAGGTAAGAAACCTGGTTTCTGTGCTGAAGCTTTAAAAGTTAGACCTCACAAATCATGAAATAAGCAGCTTCCTAAAACTTATGTTTAAGTATAGAACAAAAGATTTAGCAGGCATAAGCACCTATGCAACCTTGGCAAAGAAAGGCACGGTAAAATAGCTTCAAGGCACATCATGGAAACTGCTGAGACAGAGTCTTGTGATTTCAGTGAGTCCAGAGCTCTCTTAGGACAAACTCTTTGAAGTAACCTTAGCTGCTGCACCTGCACTTGATGCTGGTTTGTGTTCAAAATCAACTTCAGTAGGTTATTTATGGTGACTAATGCATAAACATGAATATTCATTATCTCAGAAAACGACTGACATACAATTTGCGCAAGAGCTTTAACTAATACTGATGTATCTTAACACTAGCTTGACAGACCTTGGATTTGAAGTCAGGCTTTTTGATGATCTGAAAGCAGAAGATGTGCTGCAGGAGATCTATAAAGGTAGGAGACTGTGTTTTGGTTATGTCTCTTTGTAGCAGAATTTCCAAGTATCTTTTCTTCCATTCTCTCTGTTCATCTAAATGTAAAGTAATTTTTTGTGCAGAAGGAAGTTGTTTAGCATTTGAAGGACTTAAGGCTTAGACTTCACATTACTGTGTTGCAATGTAAGTGAAATTTCTGTGAAGAGAACTAATGAAGACACTAAGAGCTGACAGAAAGTACCTGCAGCCAGGAGAAGTTAATAGCAGTCTTCATTTTACACTCATAATTATTTAGGCTGGAAAAGACCTTTAAGTTCATCAAGCCCAACCACTGTCTAACTCTACAAAAGAGTCTTGTGCTAAACTGTGTCCCTCAGCACTGCATCTCTGAGCCTTTTCAACACCTCCAGGGACAGGCATTCAACTACCTTCCTACTGCAGTGTTTTGAGAAGCCTTTCAGTCAAGAAGTTTCTTCTAATATCCAACCGAAACTTGCCCTGGTGCAACTTGAGGCCATTTCTTCTCCTCCTATCAGTTCTTATCATAGAAAAGAGACTGACCACCACCTTACTACAGCTTCCTTTCAGGGAGTTGTAGAGTGCATTCAGGTCTCCCCTCAGCCTCCTCTTCTCCAGGGTAAACAACCCCATTTCTCTCAGCTGCTCCTCTCAAGACCTGTTTTCCAGACTCTTCATTACCCTTCTCTGCACCTGCTCCAGCATCTCAATGTCCTTCTTGAATTAAGGGTCTAAAACTGAACACAGTATTTGAGGTGCAGCCTCCCCAGTGCTCAATACAGGGTGCCAATCACTTTTCTAGTCCTGCTAGTCTCACTATTGCTGATCCAGGCCACGTTGCTGGTGGCCTTCTTGGGCACCCAGGCACACTGCTGGGTCATCTTCAGCCAGCTGCTGACCAGCACCCCCAGGTCCTTTTCTGCTAGGTGGTTTTGCAGCCACTCTGCCCCAAGCTTGCACTGCTCTTGGAGTCCTTGTGACCCAAGTGCAAGACCCAGCACTTGGCCTGGCTGAATCTCATACAGCTGTCCTTGGCCCATTGATCTAACTTGTTGAGATCCCTCTTTAGAGCCAACCTACATTCAAACAGATCAACACTCCCACCCAGCTTGGTATAATCTGCAGACTTAATGAGGATGCCCTTGATCTCATCCAGATCATTGATAAAGGTATTAAATAGAACTGGTTCCAGCACTGACACCTGGGGAACACCACTGTCAACTCTAGTGAACTCCATTCACCACCACTCTGGGCCCATCCATCCACTTAACCCAGCAAAGTGTCCTCCCATCCAAGCCATGTGCAGCCAGTTACTTTTACTTTCAGAAGCCTTTACTTTCAGCCACATTGAATCATTGTACCTCAAAATCTCTGCAGTGTTACATTACTTGAAAACAGGGTTCATTTGGAAAAGGACTGGTTGGAGATTTACTAATACAATGCAAATATACAATGTGTTGCAAACCTGAAGATCACTCTTTAGTCATCTAAACACCACTTGACTATTTCAGCCTCTAAGGATGACCACAGGAATGCTGACTGCTTTGTTTGTGTGTTCCTGAGTCATGGTGAGGATGATTATGTTTATGCATATGATGCCCAAATCAAAATTGAGACAATCACAGACATGTTCAGAGGGGACAAGTGCCAGAGTCTGGTAGGAAAACCGAAGATATTTATCATCCAGGTAAGAAGTCTGTTTCTGAATCCAGTGGAGTGAACACTGACCTATGGTGCCCTGTAGTTGAGAAGGCAGTTTTCCACTAGGGAAAGTTTTTGCATCTTAGGAAAGAAGGTGTGGAAAACTGTTCCTTAGAGGCACTTAAGACAAGGATCCTTAGGTTTTGTTTCTTTGTTTTGGTTTTTGTTTCTTTTGTTTTGGGGGGGGGAGGTTTCTATTTTTGGGTTTGTTTGTTTGGGATTGTTTGTTGGCTTTGTGTTTTAGTATGCACACAGGTATTAATGTTACAATTCTAGCTGTATCTCATAAGAAGCAATTTTATGAAGAGCAACCCAAGTGAAGCCCATGATAGCCTGACTGTCAGTGTCTAATGGCAGAAAAGATTGAGTTTTTGGAGAAAGTTGTGTACAGCCTCAGCTTATTGCCTACTGCTCACACTTCACAGCACTAGGCCAGGCCAGAGGAGGGTATCAAACCTCCTCCCTTCCCTCTTTCCTTCCAGACAGGTCCCTTTAGTTGACCCTTACAAAGGTTGGTTGTGTTGTGGGATTTTTTTTTTGTTTAATGTTGGTTTTGGTGATGGGGATGTTTTTGGTCTTTTGTTGTTTTGCTTCTTTTTTGTCCATGACCAATAGTTGGCATCTCTGTAGAATTTAAAGAATCCATGTAAAGCTTTGTGGTCTCAGAAATACTGCTAACCAGTCACATAAAGCCCATCTGTAACCTCCTGGTTTACTTGGTGGTGGTTCACAGGATAATGCAAGCTGGGGGTGACCTCAGGAGGCCTCTGGTTCAGCCTCCTGTTCAAAGCAGTCAGTTACAGGGGCAAACCAGGTTACACAGTACTTTATCCCATCTTTATCCAGATTACAGTTAGCAAAGCTAGCTGAAGCTGCCCTTCAGCAGACTGTAACTGCAGTAGTTTGTAGAATTAGAATTCTAAGATTTACCTTTTATTTTTTCCAATGAAAGCTTCCTTGGGCACAAGGCCACTGCAAGAATCAGCACATTGTTCATTCATCTTTCATTAGGACTCATTCAGCTTTGAAGGTTTTTTTATTTTTAATCAGGTCCCAAAGACAGGAAAGTATTTACATGTTTTAAGTACTTGGAAATATTTTAAATACCACCAATCTTGGTGAAGCTATAACTGGGTGAAATCCTCTCTTTGCTATCCCTAAATAGGTATTGAAATGGTCTGATGTCATTGAGATGGAAAGTGTCACCCAGAATCTGTTACTAGAGGGCAAACCTGTTG